>JAOXJP010244158.1:0-22826 GCA_025762735.1 Platanus orientalis | reverse complement strand
GGTGAAAAATTACCATTTTACCCTTTCTACTCAGAAAACTACCCCTAGACCCTCAAAGGACCCCTAGAGCTTCTCCTGTGGTCCAAATGGTGTTATTTCAAAACCTATACACCCCTGAGTCTTGCTTTTTCAAAGAACTCATCACAAGTCAGACACTGCTCGAGAACGACAATAGCCAATCTCTCAATCTATGATAACCCTAACCAAGAAATGACCCTTGTCAGAGCTCTCAGAAACTCATCCGATCTCCAAATTTAGAAAGGTCAGTCGCCATATCTCGGCCTTAGCCTTAGCTTCAGATCTCCAGGTCTGAGAAAAGAGTTTTGAAGTCTCGAACCTTTGTAGAATATCAAATCTTCCCTAGAAGGTCAATAGGTTATTTTTCCACTTTTCACTCTTATAGAGTCAGAATATTCTCTAGACCTCCAAATTGAGATCAGTCGGTGTCCATTTCTTCAGAATCGCGAGACCTTCAGAAAGTTATCCAAGGAGTCAGGGCTTTCATAAATTTTATCTACCAAGATTCCCTTAAATACTTCAAAAAGTGCGATGAATCAGGTCTAAAAATCAGGTGTTTAATTGACTCTCGGGAGCACACCGAGAATTACAAATTTAGATAGTTAGTGGCTATGCCACTTTAAATTTAGAGCCTCAAAACTATTAGAACTACACTAATTTACAGAAAATCCATGGTCTAAGTAGTCATTTATGCCCAAACCCAGAAAAAACGCGTTTCGTATGTATTTGACACTCTAAATACCCTTAAAAGTTCTCCCGAACTCGGAATACAACAAAGTCTGAGCCATTTTCTAAGTCTCACCCTTATTTTTGATAAAACATTTCACTAACCCTTGGTTCAGGGAATGTCTAGACATTCAATTTCACCCAGCTTCAGGTAACTACAGAAACCTAATTTGTTCAAGTGACTCTACTTTGGAAAGCTCCCGGTAGCTGCCTGGGAATCCAACAGCCAATCTGTTAACTTCTGTAGCTCCGAGACTCCTCAAACTTTGAATTCCTTAGATATGACCCAGGATGGCATTTTATAAAAAAACTAGCAACATCTCATGTACAATTTTGTCAAACCATTTGAAAAATGGTTTTTGACCTAATTTCCTGCTCGGGTACCGTAATCACTCGTAGTCAGAGGCTGTGGATCACCTGAACCTAGGAGCATCTATCCCTGGGCCACCCTCTGATCAATTTGACCATATTACCCTTCCATTTTACATCTAAGAGCTTTTTTAGCCAAAAAAAACCCTAATTTTACCCTTTACCCTTTTCATAATTTGGTTCTGATTAGACCAGGACGACCGGAGCATCTGTGACTTCTAAAATTGACAATGACTGGGCCGACTTCCAAGCATAGGAGCCCACACGGAGTGACGGCAGTGATAGGGTTCAAAAAAGTCAAAAATCCATATATTATTCAAGATTAGCTAAAGTGAGATATTTTGCATTTAATGCATTCTCATCTTTAGCTAATCATGCATGACTCTTGGATTAGAATCTTTGGATTCTCTCTCTCACCCTCCACCCTAGGATCCCCTAGATGGATTTTAAATCCCTATTAAGCCCCTTAGAACCCCCCCACCAAGCATCCAAAGCTCCCACATTTAGATTTGCACCCAATTGGATTTTGCCGAATGACATCTTCCATGGCACCTCCATTGCTTTCCCTATCCACCCTCATTAGCACACTTACCATCCAACCATCCATTAGATCAGCCCAAGCCTAATCTAACCTTTGAACTCTCCATGTCTCCCCCTCCAATTCAATCCCAGCCCTTCACTAGGATTGAATCCTAGCCCTCCACCTCAATTAGGATAGGATCAATCCTAACCCTTCATGTCCCAAGCCTTATCCCCTCATCCCACCATTGGATCAACCATTTTGGGGCTATAAATAGACCCAAAATCATTGAGCTAAAGGCTGGCCACAAAAAACCCTAATCTTAAGAGCAAAAGAGGAAGAAAAAGAAGAAAAACCCTAAATCTACCCCAACCCTTGGCAAGGTAAGCCTAAACCCTACTTGATTTCATGTTCTATACTTCAATCTATGTCAAATGAATGCTGTTATGTTGTCTAATGCATGCTAAAGCACTGCTCTAAATCGGGTACAAGGTAGAGACTCAATAGTCTCTATCTTGCTCTTGTTTTTTACCTATTTCTATGCGAATTTTGGTTTGAATTTTATGTAGGGATGCTTGAGCCTAATTTTTAGTATGTTAGACTAAACATATGTAGGATAATTCATATTTAATTTCATAATTTATAGAGCTGTAGAAGACCTCGAGATGGCCCCCCAAACAAACCCCAAAAAAAAATTTTTTGAGACCCAATTTTGGGGAATATTTACTGATTTTATTGTGAATTTTCTATACATGATCTTAAGTCAAATTTTTTATACGTTGTTCATATATGTATTTCATGATGGCATACCATATTTTAGAATTTTTTAACACCCCTAAGGGGTCCCAATGGCTGAAAAGTTGTTGGATTTTGGTCACAGACCTAAAGCTTGTTTTTTTTAAGGGAATTAAAAATTAGAGTTGAAAACACTGGCGTATGAAAAAGAGACATTAAACCAAGTATAAGATTATTATATATGGTTGGAAATATCTCTCTCTCATCTTTCTAAATTGACCAACCATGCCCAAATCAGAATTTTTTGGAGAGAGATATGCCCTCCAGAACACAGACTGTTCAACCCAACGCCTGTTTTTTTAATCTATTACAAAATAGGCGTTGACAAAAAACTAGTGTATGGACAATCAGACGTTAGAAAAGTATAGGCTCATTATATATGGTTGGAAAGATATTTCTCTCAGTTTTCCAAATTAACCAACCACACTCAAATCAGAATTTTTTGGAGAGAGATATGCCCTCCACAGGCGTTGACAACCTAAACAGGCGTCAGTTGAAAAAATAGGTATTAGGAAAGTATAGGCTTATCATATATGATTGGAAATATCTTTCTCTCATCTTTCCAAATTGACCAACCACGTTTAATTTGAAATTTTGTGGAGAGAGCTATGCCCTCAAGAGTACAGAGTGTCCAAACCCAACACCTGGTTTTTAATGAGTTAAAGTTCAGGTGTTGATAGGAAGTGTAGGCATTAGAGAAATTCAGGTGTTGGGATCTGGGACCCATCCCAATGAACCCTGACCTTCTCTAAAGCCTATACACAGACGACTAACATCTTGGAATTCATCCATGTGCTAAGACACCTCTGTGGGCCCTGTTTACATGCGTCAGGATGAATTTTAGGTGTTAGGCTTGTGAAGGTCAAAATGAAACTCAACTTCAAACCAATCCATTCCATAGACATAATCTAAGAATCCCTGCATTACAAATATCTCTTTCAGCTTTCTCAATTATTATAGTACGGTTGATTATACACTTGTAATTTTCAAGTGTATCAGATACCCAAACTTTACCTAGGAGACAACGCTTGAGTCATGGCTGTTACGTCAGTACGATCAGGTCGAGTCAACCTACCCTTTCACTACATTTCAACTCGTCCCGACCTTTTACGGTCTTCACTTTACCTTAGGGTAATGTCGTAATGGTTCGCGACCCAAAGACCCTGAGACTTGGCCATAGCCTAGTTAAGTTCTCAAAACCATGCACATTGGCACAACATAGTCCTGGCCCCCATTTAGCTAACTTGTCTTCATTTTGCAGTAGTGCGGAGTACTCTATAAGTATACAAACAATCTAAAATGAATCTACCCTACATCACTCTCACAGTCAGACGTACTTGACTACTGAGATTAGCACACAACAAACCCCTATAACTACATATAGATTGATCCTAACAAAACCCTAAGAACACATGAACCACAAGATCGAATATGTAAGCAGCTCGAGACTATGTCTCAGGTTCAACTGTAACAATCACACCATGGGGGTGGTCAAGACCAATAACTTTACATTACATTTAACAAAACATGGACTTTAGAATAATTTAAAACATGTATGAATGAGAGAAGCCACCCTAAAAAGGTAGGTATTTGGGTTGCCTAGCACCTTCCCCAAATACAACTAAACAACTTACCCCTAATCTCAGGAACTCAAAGTCAAACCCCTAGACCTTTGGGTCTAGACTTCTCTTCAGAACCGATGTCCAACTCCATTGGTTAACCCCGAGTTAGTGGTGACTCCAAGAAAAGCCTAACCATCCTATAAAAGGGTTAGTGACCCTTCACACACCAGCATCACACGCCAAAGAGTGGGCCTGAAAACCACAGGCAGGTAGGGGAATCTGAACCCCTCCCGAACGTCGATGTTCACAACTTCGTGGAGGGCTTTGCTGACATTGTACATCAGGATCTAATTGTGCTCATCTCGAACTAGAACTGAGCTTACCACCACCTCTGACATTGCCAGATACAAGTACAGGTCTTTCCCTTAGGTTATACAATCGAGGGTTAACAAGCATGCCAAGTGTCCCTTGAGATCTTGAAATGATCGGTCGGCCTCCTCTGTCCATTCTAATCCTTTCTTCAAAAGATGAAAGAAAGGAAAACATTTGTCCATTGGCCTTGAGATGAACCAGTTGAGGGTCATAACCCTTCTTGCTAACCGATGTACTTCTTTCATGGTTTACGGCGCCTTTATGCCCAATATAGCCTCAACTTTCTCGGGGTTGGTCTCGATTCCCTTGTGAGAAACCATAAATCCAAGGAACTTTCCTACCGACACCCTGAAGGCGCATTTAGCAAGGTTGAGCTTTATTCAGAACTTTCTTAGAGTGCAAAGAGTTTCTTCTAAATCATCTATGTGCTCTTTGGCTTTCATGCTTTTCACTAACATGTTGTCTACATAAACTTCAACATTTCTCCCAATCTATGTCTCAAACACTTTATTCACCAGTCTCTGATAAGTGGCTCCTACATTTTTTAATCTGAAAGGCATGACCTCGTAACAATATATGCCTCGGTTAGTGATGAAGGACATTTTTTCTTGATCTCCTTTTTCCATTTGTATTTAGTTATAACCGGAGAAAGCATCCATGAAACTGAGCAGGGCTTGCCCGAAGGTAAAGTCGACCAGAGCGTCTATTCTCAGGAGTGGGAAGTTATCCTTAGAGCAAGCTCTGTTAAGGTCGGTGAAGTCTACACACATCCTCCACCTACCATTATTTTTCTTGACCAACACCACATTAGTGATCCAGTCAAGGTAGGTGACTTCTCGTATAAACCTCACTTTTAACAATTTGTCCACTTCTTCAGTAATGGCTTGGTTCCTATCGGTGGCAAAGGTTATCTTCTTCTGTCTAATCAGTCTTGGTGAAGGGTCGACACTCAGCCTATGTGTGATCACCCTTAGGTCGATTCCTAGCATGTCTACATGTGCCCACGCGAAGGCGTCTACGTAGACCCTCAGGATTTTCTATAAGTGGAGCTTGAGTTCTTTTGAGAGAATCTTCTTAACCTGAACAACCCGTTCTAATTTGTCAGGATCGATGTTCACCTCCTCTAGATCCTCCGTGGGCCTGTCTACTTTAACTAGATGTCATCTCCACCTTCCATGTCATCGATGACCAGTGCCTCCTTTGTCTCTTTCCCCTTTAGAGATGCCACGTAACACTCTTGGGCAGCTATTTGGTTAGACCTCTCTAACTCCCTCCTCAGTCAGGAAATGCATTAATAAGTGATGGGTAGAAGTAATCGCCTTCATTTTGTTTAGTGTCGGTTTATCGATGATGGTGTTGTATGCTGAGGGACAATCGACCACCAAGAAGTTGATTACCTTAGTCACTTGGTAAGGACTGGCCCTAGCCATCACCAGGAGTGTGATGATTCCTGCGGGATACAATTTGTCTTCGGTGAATCTTATTAGAGGCACCACTGTCAATCGTAGCTTGTCTTTTTTGATCCCTGTTTGCTCGAAGGCGGGCAAGTATAGGATGTCTATTGAACTACCGTTGTCTATGAGTACCCTTCTAGTTCGGTGATTTGATATGACCAACGTGACTACTAGGGCATCATCATCAGGGTGTTGCACTCCCTAGGAATCCCCTTCTGTGAATGTGATATCCTGTTGACTGATTTGAGGACACTTCCTGGGTCTATCAGCCATGTAAACCTCCCTTTGCGATGCCCTCATTACCCATGCGTGTGCTTTTAGAGCTGATGTTGACTCACCACCACCTGCAGATCCTTCAGCAATAACCTTTATCTCCTGCAGTGGTTTAGATTCAATATTCTTCTGATTGGGAGTCTCTTCTACCCTTGGCGGGGTTCGAGGCCTGCCTTTCCTAATGAGTGCCTCTATCTGCTGCTTCAGGTAGACACAATCTTCCATGTTATGGTCGTGGTCCCAATAGAATCTATAGTACTTCCTCTAGGATCTTTTTTTCGGAGGCGTCTTGAGCTTCTTGGGCCATTTTAAGGATGGGCTGTCTTGCACGTACATGGAGATCTGTTCAAGGGATGAATTAAGTGAGGTATAAACTTATGCAAACCAATCAGGTGCATGTGCCTCCCTCAGCCTCACCCCTTAATCGAAATGTTCCATTATTCTTGATTCACCTCCCCTGGCTTTTGGTTGTTCATCTCTTTTTCTCTTTGACGGATCTCGGTGTTCATTTCCCTGGTCTCTCATCGTTACCATCACATCTTTTTCATTCATGTGCTTCTGGGCTCAAGGCATCAGCTCGGCCATGTTGCTCGATGGGGATTTAGAAAGAGAGAACAAGAACTTTGTGGGCAACAACCCACCCATGAAAGCTATGAACAACACCTTCTCGTCAGCATCATCTACCTACATCACTTCTTGGTTAAAGTGGGAGACGTAGTCTCTAAACAACTCTCCCTTCAATTGCTTAACATTAAATAGATAAGTTCTAGGTATGCATTAGCGTCTCCCTCCTATGAAGTGACTGGCGAACTGTCATGGCCATTTTGTCCAGCGTTGTTCGCATGGCCATGGCCTGTGACACTTAGCATTTTTGCTCTTTCGTAGCCTAATGGCATTATTGTAAATAGTCTAGTATGATTTTTTAGGGGGGTGGATGTTCCCTTCTAGCACCAGGGGAAAGGCTTAAAATCATACTTGTAGGGGAGTGACAAGTCTTTAAGGAGTGTAGCCTCAGAGCCTTGCCTCTATGGTTGACGTGGCTCAGTGTTGCTACACACTGTGCCTGGTGATCCCCTTTAGCTCTAGGTTGTAATGTTTACTTTTGATGCAATGCAATAGCTCATTCCATTCCTATTGTGTGTGTGCTTGGTTTTCCTTTCATTGCTTTGTCTTTGTTGTTGCTTGCTTAGCATAGTATTGTTTGCCTAGCATAGTGTTGCTTGGCGGGGCTAGCTTGGCATGGGCTGACTTGTGTCATGGAGGTGACACAAGTGCCACATGGGAGCATCGAGACAAGGCTGTCTATGACATTTGGTATCAGAGCTAGGCTTGAGTAGGGCAAGACACCAAGGTTAGGAACATTACCACCAAGGAGAGATTGGATGCGCTAGATGCACAGGCGGAGCGCACAAATGAGGTGCTCGCTAGGTTAGACCAGTTGAGTCAGCGGGTGGATGTCCTACAGAAGGGGCAACATCAGCTTGTAGGAGTGGTTGAGGTGCTCGATGAAGACATATGAGGCACTGTGGATGCCATTCAGACTCAAATAGAGGATTTGAGTGCCCGAGTCAACTTGCTAATGAGAGCCATTGGCACGGGGAACATGGGTGCGATTGAGACCCCAACAAGAGTTCGAGTTCCTAAACCTAGAGCTTATGGAGGTGCACGTGATGCCAAAGAGCTAGAGAACTTCCTCTTTGACATGGAGCAATACTTCCGTGCAATCAAGCTTGACTCGGAAGAGGCCAAGGTTTCAATGGCCACCGTGTATCTATCTGGTAATGCCAAGCTGTGGTGGCGCACTAGATATGATGACATTCAGAATGGGCGGTGCACAATTGATACATGGGAGGACTTGAAGAGAGAGCTCAAGAACCAGTTTCTCCCTGAGAATGTGGAGTACATAGCACGTAAAAACCTACGCCGATTGCAACACACTAGCACAGTGCGAGAGTATGTCAAGTAGTTTTCAGCCCTCATGCTTAACATCCATGACACGTCTAAGAAAGACAAGTTGTTCTACTTCCTAGAAGGCCTCAAGCCTTGGGCACAAACTAAGTTGCAGTGCCAGCGGGTGCAAGACTTGGCTACGGCACAGGCCGCGGCTGAGCGATTGAATGACTACAGTACTAATGCCCCTGACAAGAAGAAAATGTCTACCCATGGGGGTAACAAGTTTGCCAAAGCCACTTACAATAACAAGGGCAAGGGCACAGGAGGTGGGAAGTCCTACAACAAGGACTCTTCCTCATCAAAAGGCGTTAGCCACGATGGGCCCCAAGATCATTAGGTGTTTCTTATGTGGAGGGCTACACCGTGTATCAAATTGCCGACAGAAGCTGACCCTCAATGCCTTGCAAGCAAACCAAACCCCAGGTGAGGCCTCAGGGGAAGAAGAGGAAGGAGAGGAACCAAGGATGGGAGTTCTCCGACTGTTGTATGCCCTGAAGGGCCAGGTAGATGACAGGAAGACAAATGGGAGGGACACCCGAGCCATGATTGACACGGGAGCGACCCATAACTTTGTCGCCGAATCTGAAGCAAGGCGACTAGGCTTGAAGTTAGAGAAAGACACAAGCCGTATTAAGGCTGTCAACTCGGCAGCCTGCCCAGTACATGGCACAACCAAGTCAATTCCTATTGAGTTGGGAGCATGGACAAGACCAACTTAATGGCAATCCCGATTGACGATTTTCAGGTTATCTTAGGGATAGAGTTCCTACAAGACAACAAGGCTGTGCCAATGCCTTAGAGTCTCTTTGCATGTTTAGGGAGACTCTATATATAATCCCTGTTGTTTCCAAGAGAGACGACGAGAAGTTGATCTCAGCCCTGTAATTGAAGAAGGGTTTAAGAAAGGGAGAGATGACATACCTGGCAGCACTAAAGGTAGAGACCAATGAGCTAACCTAAGACCCTATACCTAAGATGGTGTGCAAGGTCATGATGCCCGAGGAACTCCTGAAGAAGTTATCCCCATGACAAGCCAGATCATCCCTGGGGCGAAGGCACCTGCTAAGGCCCCTTACCGAATGGCTCCTCTGGAGCTAGCTGAGCTTCGGAAACAATTAGACGGGTTGCTAGAAGCCGGATTCGTGCGACCCTCCAAGGCACCTTCTGGGGCGCCTGTACTATTTCAGATGAAACATGATGGGAGCCTGAGATTATGTGTAGACTACCGAGCTTTAAACAAGATGACAGTGAGGAACACCTACCCAATCCCTTTGATTGCCAACCTGTTTAACCAGCTTGGAGGGGCCAAATACTTCTCAAAGTTGGACTTAAGGTCAGGATACTACCAGGTTCGCATTGCGGAAGGTGACGAGCCAAAGACCACTTGCGTCACGAGATATGGCGCGTTTGAGTTCCTTGTCATGCCATTTGGGCTGACCAATGCACCAGCCACATTTTGCACCCTGATGAATGAGATCTTCCATGACTACCTTAACAAGTTTGTGGTGGTGTACCTTGATGATATTGTTGTGTATAGTTCGACCTTGGAGGAGCATGTAGAGCACCTCCACATTGTCTTCAACATCTTAAGAAAGAACCATCTATATGTAAAGAAAGAAAAATGCTCATTTACATAAGAAAATATTGGGTTCCTAGGCCATGTTGTTGGCAAGGGACAAGTTAAAATGGACATGGAGAAGGTCAGGGCTATCCAAGAGTGGAAGCTACTGACCAATGTGAGTGAGTTGCGATCGTTCCTGGGACTAGCCAATTACTACTGCCGTTTCATCGTGGGGTACTCAGGGAAGGCCGCACCACTTACTGACTTGCTAAAGAAAGACCGACCATGGGCATGGTCAGACACTTGCCACTAAGCATTCAAAGGACTGAAGCTTGTTGTGGCCTCCAACCCAGTACCAGCACTGCCTGACTTAACTAAAATTTTTGAAGTTCAAACTGATGCTTCTGATTATGCTCTTGGTGGTGTGTTGATGCAGGACAATCACCCCGTGGCTTTTGAGAGCAGGAAGTTATCTTAGACAGAGAGGCGATATACAGCCCAAGAAAAGGAGTTGCTAGATGTGGTACATTGCCTGCGAGTATGGAGACATTACCTGCTTGGGTCCAGATTTGTTGTGAAGACAAACAATGTTGCAGTGTCCCACTTTATGACCCAGAAGAAGTTGACTTCCAAGCAGGCTCGTTGGCAAGAGTTCTTATCAGAGTTTGACTTGGCACTTGAGTATAAGCTAGGATGAACCAACACAGTTGTAGATGCCCTGAGCTGCAAAGCAGGACTCGTGGCATTAACTCAACAAGGACAGTAGAGTGTTTCCCAACTGAAGAGCACCTTGCTGGACCGGGTCCGAGAGGGACTCAAGACAAATCCCCAAGCCAAAGTGTTTTGGCCACTAATAGAGAGCAGCAAGACACGCATATTTTGGACCAATGACGGGTTTCTATATACCAAGGGAAGCAGATTCTATGTTCCGAGGTCGAGGGAACTGAGAAGAGAACTGATGAGGGAGTGCCATGAACTCTATGGGCAGGCCATCAGGGATGGCACCAAACCTTCGCATTGCTAAAGCGGGGGTATTTCTGGCTACACATGCGAGACGATGTGATGGAGTATGTCAAGACATGTCTTGTGTGCTAACAGGATAGGGTTGAGAGAGATAAGCCTTTTGGGTTTCTTGAACCGTTGCCAGTACCTCAAAGGCCCTGCGAAAGTGTCTCCATGAATTTTATCTCCTCTCTGCCAAAAGTAGGGGAGTATGGGACGATCTTGGTGGTGGTGGACAGATTCTCAAAGTATGCTACCTTCATCCCAGCCCTAATCCATTGCTCGGCGGATGAGACAGCCTATTTGTTTGTGAAGAATATTGTGAAATATTGGGGAGTGCCCTAGGACATTGTCAGTGACCGAGATCCAAGATTCACAGGGCGGTTTTGGACTGAGTTATTCAAGCTCCTCGACATGCAGTTAAACTTCTCAACAAGTGGTCACCCTTAAACCAATGGCCAGACCGAGTGCATGAATGCCTTATTGGAGGAATACCTCCGGCACTTTGTAAGTGCCAATCAAAAGAATTGGGTGAACTTGCTGGACATCGCTCAATTCTGCTTCAATCTACAACAGAGCTCTTCCACTAATAAGAGTCCCTTTGAGCTTGTGATAGGGCAGCAGCCACTTATGCCGCACACTGTAACCGTTGGTTACAAGGGAAACAGCCCCAGAGCTTACCACTTCACTAAAGATTGGCACAAAAATGTAGACATTGCCTGAGCCTACCTTGAGAAGGCCTTAAGGAAAATGAAGAAATGGGCTGATCTGAAGAGGAAGCTCGATAAGTTCAAAGTTGGAGACTTAGTACTCATGAAGCTAAGGGCAGAAAAGCTTAAGTACCTTTGTCGTGCTCACCAAGGACTAGTTCGCAAATACGAAGGGCCATTTCCTATCATAACACCAGTGGGTAAAGTCTCCTACAAAATCTAGCTACCAACTTGGTTAAAGCTTCATCTGGTCTTCCATGCCAGCCTTCTAAAGCCTTATCATACAGACAAGGAAGATCTAGTGCGAAGCAACCTCACATGACCCACAACCTATGTCACTACAAAGCCTTCAAGAGAAATTGACCGTATTATGGCTGAGCGTCGGATGCAAGTCCTTCCTGGCAAGACAATACAGATGAAATACTTAGTCAAATGGAAGGGCCTGTCGGATTCAGAAACAAGCTAGGAACCCGCAAGTGCCATACTCGCCTTCCCCAAGCAGATCGAAGCTTATCTTGAAGAGATGTCGACGAGGGCATCAATTAATTAAGTGGGGGGAAGATGTCATGGCCATTTTGTTTAGCGTTGTTCGCATGGCCATGGCCAATGACACTTAGTCTTTTTGCTCTTTTGTGGCTTGATGGCATTATTATAAATAGTCCAATATGATTTTCTAGGGGGGTGGATGTTCCCTTCTGGCACTAGGGGAAAGGCTTAAAAGTATACTTCTAAGGGAGTGACAGGTCTTCAAGGAGTGTAGCCTCAGAGGCTTGCCCCTATGGTTGACGTGGCTCGGTGTTGCTGCACACTGTGCCTGGTGATCCCCTTTAGCTCTAGGTTGTAATGTTTCCTTTTGATGCAATGCAATATCTCATTCCGTTCCTGTTGTGTGTGTGCTTGGCTTTCCTTTCATTGCTTTGTCTTTTCTGCTGCTTGCTTAGCATAATATTATTTGCCTAGTATAGTGTTGCTTGCTTAGCGTAGTGTTGCTTGGCGTGGCTAGCTTGGCATAGGCTAACTTGTGTCGTGGGGGCGACACAAGTGCCGCATGGGAGCATCAAAACAAGGTTGTCCATGACAAGACGGTCAGGCTTGACTTACCATATTTTGCTATAACGTTTTGTAGCATTAACAGATAACATGACTTATATGTCTTTTAGCTTAGGTTTTTCTATCTTTTAGACTTTTGACATGGGGTGGTCTTTTGTGATTTTTTGCTCATGCTACCTAAAGCTACAACAAAAATTTTACAACTTATCAAATGCCACATATCATATGTATTATCATCATGTAAACTATAAATATATACAATTGTGGAACTCTCTCTCTCTCTCTCTCTCTCTCTCTTTGTGTGTGTGTGAAAAAAAGCAAAGCCTTGAACGTGTGTTTAGTGCCACATCAGTGGGGTGTGTGTGTGTGTGTGAAAGTGTGAGAAAGAGGGAGAGAATATTATATGAGGATCCTTGATTGCATCAAAACCTATGATCACTTTAGGCTCCATCCGGATGTCCAGATTTGAGTGGATTAGAAAAGGAATTTGAGAATCCAAAAAGTACAAAGGAATAGAAAGGATTAGAAAAGGAATTGAATGCAATACAATAATCCTATTTGTTATTTGATTGCCAAGAAATAAAAAACAATTTTTTTTGAATCCACAAGAGATCAACGGTCAACATAATAGATAGGAGTTTCCACTGGATTTGATCACAAATTTGACCTTTTGAGATGAAAAAGGAAAACTAAAAAAACACAAAGAGATGGACTCCATTAAGAATCTATCTAATCAATGGAATCCTATTCTGGATTCCACCGGATTTGGCCCAAATCTGGACGACCAAACATAGCCTTAGATGTCAACTGTGGAGTTCCCCTATTTGTGTGTAAGTATATAAAAAAACCTATATATATAATTCTAAAATATAATAGTAACAAATCCACATGGGTAAATGATAAAAGTACTATATTACTCAATATCAAATAAACATAATAGAGATAAGTAAGCAAAATATAAACGAAATAAGGAACAATAAGAAGAAATATTTAGATAACAAAAACTAGTTTTAAAGACAATATTTTAAAAACTAGTTTCTCTATGTGTGTGATGTGTCTAATGGAGGAGGAATTGGTGGATCACTCATTTGTTCATTGTGCATTAGCCCACTAAGTTTGGGGTTTCTTCCTCTTTCATCATATTTCTTGGTCATTTTCTTCCCATATTTGTGATTTGATTTCGGGGTGGTGGACCCGTGATTTGGAGGGTTTGTCAGGGTCAACTATTGTGGTCTTTGGAAATAAAGGAGTTATAAAATCTTTGAATACAAGGCGAGAAGTATAAAGGAGATTTCTCTTTATATTTTCAAATCTTTGTTTGACTAGATCTCTATTAGGGATGAGTTTGTTGATAGGGAGTGACATTCTATATGGTGTAAGGAGTTGTAGTGTTTGTTTCTTCCTAGGGTTTTGTTCTCTTCTTTTTTTGCTTTTTGTTTTAGCCATTCATCTCCTTGATGAGGGTCTCTTTTGTTGTTTCATTGTTGTTGTTTTCCTTCTTCTCTCTTTAATAAAGTTTGCCCCATTTATCTCTAAAAAAATCCAATTTTGAATACATTTGACATGGTTCTAGACCCAAGAGTAAGTTCACTTATTTTTGTCTACGTGTCACATTGTCGATGCACATAGTACTTTAAGGATATAAATAGAGAATCCTCCCTTGCATATGTAGTTACTCTGTGTTGTCATTACCTACCAGCTAGGAATGGAACTCGAGCTACACCGGTAAATTTGGATTCTACGTCATGGGCCACCAAAGCAACTTACAAGGATTAGGCACCTGTTGTGTTGAGTGGTCCAAAGATTTTCTAAGGAAAATGGAAATGTGAACTGAGCATTTGGTTTTCATTAATGCATGCCTTACATAAACAAGAAGATTAATTCATCGGTACAACAACCATACGTGAAGACCCATGATATCAATTCACTTGTACAACTACCATGAAAGTAGTTGATTTGTGAAGCTCTTTTACCTCTGAACAAACAAAGAGATCAATTCACCTCTATAACTACCATAAAAGTAGTTGATTTGTGAAGCTCTTTTGCTTAGGCGTAACACCAAAATTTGTTGCTTTATAAAAGAAGCTTGAACTCAAAGTGTATCAAATTACCTAATCTTTCAATGGTTGGTTTGTTATTTTATGTAGAGAACGATCACTCCAAATCTCTAAAGCGAGACTTGTTAATTACAACTTTTAGTAAGCCAACCTTTGATTTCTAACTCGTTGTACGACTCATAAAACAAGAATGCATAAAATACATGAAGCTTTATTCATATGACATGGCATAAAATATACAAGAACATATGATGTTCTTTCTCTTCTCTTTTATTTTCTTTACAATTCTTCTCAATCTTAGCTAGCATTGGCAATGACTTTAAATTTGTGAGTGTATGTCTTCTCCATGGAGCTTTGCAAATGTAATATGAACATGCTTGCAGTTGGAGATGATTGGCGTAAATACAAAGTAACTTTAAAGAAGAAAATGATCAAACCTTGAGAGAGGGGAAAGAAAGAAAGCTCTGGACGTATGAGTATGCCAAAACGTGAGAGCAAGAAAATATATGCTTCAAAGCTTGTGTGCCAAACTTAAATGACTGAAAGCTTATAGAACGTATGGAATTTAGGGTTTATATAGATATTTATAGCTTGATTCATTCTAGGGATTTGCTGCATATTTGGTGCCTTATTTCTAGCTTGCACTTCTTATCTGTATAGGAGACTCAATGCTATGGCATTGTTTGACTAGTTGTTGAAGAGACTTTACATGCTTGTACAATTTCTAAACCATGTGAGAATCTAACTTAACTCTATCTAATCCCTTGATATATAGGATTTTGTAAATATAATACAGTTCTATTTGAAGTAAATTTTTTATTTGGTATGAATATTGCATATATTTCGATACCTATACAGATTAGTGAGTTTTATGTGAGTGGGACTCTTTATATTTTGTTTCTAGGTATTTTTGGAGTCTAAAATCACCAGAATCACAATTTTTCAAGATTTGTGTCACCCAAAATAATAATTTTGTGATTCTAGCACCGTTCCTCATGATGCACTTGCCTTCGTGAAGCACTGTTCATCAATCGCAAAGAAGACCCTTCGCGGTGTTATTAATTCATGTGAAACATGATCCATCGTGAGCCATGTGTCTTTGTGATGCATTATTCATCAATCACAAATTAACCTTTTTGTGATTCCTTGATTTTGAGCCTTTTTCGCAAAGAACTATTTACTCTTCATAATAAGGATACATTTGTAATTTCACAAGTTTTTGTGTGCCAACACTAGGTACACTTCCAAGTTAAAAGCTATAATGTATCATCTTCTTGGAAACATTGTCAGTAACACCAACTAGTAGGCTGCATGGGTGACAACAAGGCGATTTTAGACCCTAACAAATGCATTAACCTCTATTTGGATAGTTTTGAATAAATTATGTTTCAATATGTAAGTTACGATGATGGTATAGAGGCACACAATCTAGCGAAAAGAAGTTCATCAAAGTGTTACAATGATCTTGTAAGGTCTATTGACCCATCTTCTAGTTAGAGATAAAATTATTTTATATCTCAGAAAAGTTCTCTCTCTCTCTCTCTCTCACACACACACACACACACACACACACACACACAATAAGGCAATGTCCTACTCCCTTCTTGGTGACATAACTAATATGTTTTATTGCAATTTTTGTAGTCTTTATTTATAAATATGAGTATATGATTACATCATTCTTTTTTTATTTTTTTAATTTATACTTTAGTATACTATTCCAAGCATCAATTACCTAGAGAGGCCAAAGCAATGAGACATGCCTAGCCGTCTTGACCACTTTGATTGAAAATATAAATTTGTAACCTAAAAATTAAAATATATGCTCACAAATCCAAGATTTGCCTAAACAAATGATTTAAAGATGAACCAATTTGCTACATCCCAATCAACATTTTTCATTATACCATACATATGTTCCCACCAACTTAGGTCATTCATTGATTTGAAAGGTGGCCAAGCCTTCAAATTGAACACATCTAATTAGAAATCATAATTTTATGATCTAGAGCTAAAACATGGACTCCTATAAACAAGAAAATAAAGTCACTAACTACAAATAAACAATAAACAAGTCACTAGCTACGAGAATTGTTGTGTAGCTTAAATACCACTTGTTTGCATAGCAGAAGCAATTTTCTAATCTCACACTTGGTGAGATTATGTTACACCAATAACATAATAAAAGCGAAACAACAAAGACTCAATAAGCACATAAAAATAAAAAAGCATAAATGATATTTATGGTTAAAAAAACTGTGTGCACCCACAAATAAAGATAGAGATATGTGTTCCATTAAATAAAAAAATGAGAGATCACTTATCACCTCTATTGTCTTCAAAATCTAGGAGAGAAATGACAGACAATTATATAACCCTTCTTATAACTCTTGTAGCCCTTTCCCATAAAACATCTTAAAACCATCTCTCTCCAATCATATGTCTCTTATGTCCATACATTAATCCCACTGTTTATAGGAGCTCTTTATATAGAGTTCTCTTTAAAATTGTAGTCCAACTACTTTTAAAAAAAGTTCACCAAACATGGTAGTTTTTCATCCTAATTTATTGATGATATCAAACCTCTAAACCTATGTTTTCTTGGATTCTTCTTCGTTGTAGTAAAGGTAATCATCATCATTTATAATTTGTTGAAGATAGTACATCAATTTGTTGCTATTTTATTTTTTTTCATCCAATCCAATAGCTAGTTTGCCATTCAAATTGATCAACTTTATTATCTTGTGTCATTAACATTAGCTTCAACACACTTGTGAACATGATTTCATTATACTCAACCTAGATATTATCGTTTTGAAATATAGAATCTTTATCAACCCTTTATAGTCAATATTTATTTAATTCTATTGAGAATTATTATTATTATTTGTTTCCACCTAAGTTCATCAATGCTAAGGATGAATCGACTAAGAAGGTTGTCAACCTAGGGTTTTTGCAATGAAAATGGTTGATTCCATTGATGTTAAGTTAGATTACTATTATTCTTGCCAAACCTATGTTAGGTTAACTCATTGATATCATGACTTCTCATAAAGCTTGGATGGCTTTTTAATATGTTTTTTTGTCACTATTTTAACTCAAATCTCATAAAAAGTAAAGACTTCAGAATATTAATAAGGAAGATATTTCAAATATGAAATATCAAAAAAACTATTAAATATATTGTTGATAAGTTGATAGGTACTTAACATCTTCTTCTGAATGATTATCTTATTCTTAATGTAATAACTAGTTTAACTTTGGATTAGAAAATTATATCATCACTATAACTAATTAACCTGATAGTATCTCCACTTTTTTTATCAATTTTTTGTTACAATTCTTACTTAAGAAAAGAAATTTGAAATCTTTGGAAAAAGAACATTCAAGCAATTAAATACATGATTTTTTTCATTGATAGAGAAAGATGTTATGGATGTGGGTATAATTTTGAGACTTCAATTTGTTTAAAATTCTTCCTTGGAAAAATTATAACTATTCTTATTTCACTTTTTTTAATAACTACAGTTCCGTGGTTGCTTGTTAAATTCATTGCATGGGTGGAGTTTTGGGTCAAATTTGTTATTAGCAAGATATTCTCTTACTATAAATCTTGAGATCACAATTTAGTAGGCTAGTGATATTCTTCGATTGTTTGCTAGAATAAGTTTGTAGATATAAACTAATACCTAATATATGGGCTACAAATCATATCACTCCTAATTCAACCAATTTAGTGAATATATTTGATTATTTAGGCAATAAACATGTGATGATTAGCAATAATATAGATATGCTAATACAAAGTGTGATTCTTTTTTATTTATTAAGTATCATCAATTTGTTCTCAAAAATGTTCTTCGCATGTCTAACATGAAAAATAATTTATTGTTACTAAAGAAATTATAGGTATGATTTTTTTTTTTCAATTTGATGAATTTGTTTTATAATCAAAAGCTAATGCATTTACATAATTCTACTAATAGGCCAAAGTAAAGATGGTTTATACTCTAATCAAATAAGGTAGAAGTTTTATACATTATTTAGGTATTGAGGAGGCTACTATTAAAGAATTGCATAATCGAGGGGTTTTTATCTAAATGTTCAAATAGGTCGTATGTGGATGGGTAAAAAATCATCAAATTCTTAAGTTTAGTTGAGGGGTTGGATGATAGTGTTAATATGGTGGTGGGTATAGGGCTTGGGGTAGTTGAGTTGGAAATTGGGAAGGGAAACATTAGGATAGGATTACAGGTGGGGAAGAATTAGGAAGGAGAACTGCAAAAAATGGTGAGTATGGGGGATGGAGCTGTTGGGTTGGAAATTGGGAGGAGGAAATATTGGGGTGTTATTGGGAGGTGGCTCTAATAATTGATACAGAAAGGGAGTTTAGTTTCAAGCCGTTGATCAATCATGATAAGTAGGCCATCGGATTAATTTAAAAGCATCGATCATGCTAATTAAACAGTCAGATTAATTTTTGGGCATCCATCATACCAATCAGACCATCAGATTAATTTTCAAGTGCCGATCATGATAATCAGATTGTCAAATTAATTTCAAGGCATCAATCATTGAAGCTATCATTCAATGTTCCTACCATAGCTTTGTTTTAAAAAAAAATTCATTCTATTAACACAATCAGTCACAACATGTTCAAATCTTTTACACTCATAACATTGGATTTCATCATTTGTTTTCTCTCTTCTTCTAACTTTTTAAATTATTTTTCTTTTATTGGAAGAAAAAAATTTCTTCATTTGGAGGAATTTTTTAAATTCCTTACTAAAAATTGCAAAGTCTTCATCTGATTCTTCCTCATTGCTAGGTTTTTCTTTTGATGTTTTGAGGGATATGTCTTCTCTAACAAGTTTGAGTTTTAACTCAAATGTTTAAAGTGAACCAAGTAGTGACTTTGGGATAGAATCTCTTAGGGAGAGATCTTAAGATTTTTTACACTACCTTAGAGTCAAACCCTTCTTATCCAAGTCACCTCATTGAATTGACTGTGTCTTAGAGTTTGGAATATAATTCAATGAAATATTGGGTTTTTTCCATCCTTATGGTTTCAAACCTTGTTTTCAAAATTTGAAGTTTAGATTGTAGTGTTGGTCCCTTCATGGGTTGTCTCAAGGAAATCCACAATTTTTTTAAACTCTTCTCAACTTACTACACAAATTATAACATGAAATACTTTATAGTTTGCACTATATGCATTATTTTATACAGTTGTCCATTCTTTTTCCTCCTTTCCGTAGTAGACCAACCTTTAACCAATATGTTTTATACCAACATGTCCATAGACTTAAGAAAAATCCTTATTCTAGCCTTTCAATATGCATAGTTCGTTCCATCAAAATATGGTGGTCTAGTGGTTAACATTTCCTTGGTCATTTTAGATATATAATGAATCTTTATACTTGGGATGGTAAACCCAATAAGAGTAACCTGCTCTAATACCAATTGAAATTCCAAGATACAGATATCTAATAATCCTAGAGGGGGTGAATAGGATTAAACCAATTCTTTTTAAACTATTTGACTCTTTAAGCCAAATTCAACTTCACTTTAAGTTTTTCAAGATTTTAACTTAATACCACACTATGAACTTATCATTGACCACGAGGCTTCATCATTCATTATAACGAATCATAACAGGGTAGGAGTAGGGATGATAGATCTCCTAAATAATTATTTAGTGTTTTACTTTATTTAGAGTCACTTGATATAAAAGGATTAAGCAATAATTATATGGAAGTATATAAGGAAATACAATAAAGTAATCACACAAAATAACATAGTTTTTTTTATAGTGGTTTAGCACTTCGGGCCTACATCCACTCTCAAACGGTTTACTCTCGAGCCTATTAATTGTTATTAATAGTTTTCCCTAACTGTTACAGGAGAAATTAATAAAACCCAAAAATTCACTTACAACTCTCTATGAGAATCCATTTTCCTTGTAAGTACGTTCATAGTGTCTCTAATGGGTGAATTCCATCTAGTGGCTTGTAAGTACGTTCATAGTGTCTCCTTTCATTATGAGTTACCTCTTTGTAAGCTAATTTAACTATAAAGACCCCACCCTTTATGAAAAGGTAAAAGTTTTATTAAGAGATTTTTCTCTCTATGCTTCCAAAGAGTTATACTCTAAGTTTGGGAAGCTCTCTATCAGGCCTCACTTAGGATTTTATTATGGGCACAGTTCCAAGGTTGTAGGCTAAATTTATTTTAATTCAATATGCTTATAACTCATAATTAGACTTGATTCTTTTAAGAATTTAAATTAGAGTTCATTCATCTTCATTGCTAAGCCTATGGGACTTGTTCCCTATTTATAGATTTTGGAAAATCAAACTAAAATAAGCTCCAATGGCTTTTTTCCAATGGTAAAAAAATTTGCCTTTATATTTTTTTTCATATTTGCTCATCTTGACTACTTAATTTTTTTTGTTGCTCGAACATTTTTGATTGCTCAATAATTTTTTTAATTGGTCAAAAATTGTTATTTTAAAAAATAACTCGTTGATTCGATCATTTTGAGTATTTGCGGGCCACGAGCAAACATCGGAATCAAAAGTTATGGCCATTTAAAGTTTACGATCATTTTTACTTTTTAACATATTTTTGTTTACTTAATTTTTGTCATTTTGGTCTATCATTAATCAAATATTTGTGAGACCTTCTCTAGGTTTGGATGATCCATTTTCATGTCATTCTAAGTCCACCTAAGGTTAGGTCTACACTTAAATTGTGGCGACCCGAAACCTATATCCTAAGGACACGAATTTCAAAACATGATACCATTTATTCATATATTGAGGTATTACAATTACATGTAATTTTTTTTCTTATCATTTACTCTTTTATCAATTTTTGTCCATAAATTTTCTTTTTGCATTCATGTGCATTACCACAGACTTAATCCATTCATCACATTCAATCAATTGTAATGGAATAGTAAGCTAACACCTCAACTGTATTCATATAAAATCTATAATAAATTTGAAATATAAATCTTGTAACCACCATTCAAACCATACTAAAAAACATGACCATCTCATACTAAAGTGTTGAAACTAAAAGTAACTAACTATTATATCTCTTAAATAAATAATAATATCTGAACTAAAATTTGAAAGAATAAACTAATCATCTCTCAATTTTAACAATTAAGAGTCACAATCCTCTTAGCATCATCTTTATTCCTGCTCTAACTCTTCTTCATCTTCATTTCCTTTATAGTATTGAGTGAATTTAAAAAATCCAATAGAAAAGATGCAATGTTATACAAAAGTATGGTCAAGACTTACACAATATGATAAATTAGTAAAACGAAGTAGAAGTAGATAAGACAATAAAATAATAGTTACAATACTAATTTCTTATACTATTTATACTATAACGTATACTATAAATCATATAAAACTAGCATTCTTTTACCTTTATTCTTTTATTTTACTTTTATTTGTTTTCTTATCACTTTTCTTAACATGTAACATTCTTACTTTCTTTCCTTATATATTTTAGATTTCAGTCTTTCTTTAAGTTTCACATTCTTTTCATTCGTTCATTTTTTCATAAAGCATTCAAACATTCACATATAACATTTCAGTAGTCTCATGCCAAAAACAATGCATTACAATACGATGTCATTTCAGCCTATTAACCCCTAGCAATATGATCTATTCAAGTCTTGTTATCTCTGACGAAGAGTTTATTCAATTCTCATTACCCCCGGTGAAGGGTCTGTTCAAGACTCATTACCCCTGACGAAGGGTTAGCTCAAAAAATCATCCTGACAAAAGGGTCACTTACACCATAAGCCAAGTGTAATGAGCATCATCACAATAACCCTTGGATGATGAAGGGTTGACATGGAAACCAAACATAACATGTAGCTTTTTAAAGATCATATATTTTACAAATTCATATAATAGAGTTCATAACTTTAATAATTTATATTACAGAGATCATAATAATAACAATTTAATCATTCTACATACACTTACACTCTTACATATAATAATAACTTAATCTAACATTTAACAGTACCATATTACTTTCCAAACAAAGACTTGTTTAACCATCCTAAAACAATCTATAGATTTCTTTTCAACATCTCATGTTGTACATATAACTTACCTCATTAATCTTTTTTACCGATCATTCTATAATTCACATGTAGATGTAAATAACATATAATAAGATCAACAATATAGTAATACATATATTATTTTGTAAAAAATATTACTCATATACCTATGCTTTCATACTTGAATCAAGCTAAAATACAAAGATCAGATGCAAGTTCAAAACATACGCCTACAATAATTAAAATCCATGATTTTCATATAAAATATTAGATTTTTCTTCACTTAGCCTTTTTTTATAAAGATTTTTA
>JAOXJP010244148.1:0-22829 GCA_025762735.1 Platanus orientalis | reverse complement strand
TGCCCAGGTACTCCTAAACAAAATGGGGCGACCGAACGGAAAAATAGACACATTTTGGAAGTTGCTCATGCAATCATGTTCACTATGAATGTGCTTAGGACCTTTTGGTCTGAAGCCATTCAAACTACTATCTGCCTCATGAACAAGATGCCCTCTTGCATTTTGTCATTCAAGTCACCTCTTGAAGTGTTATCTCCAAATACTTCCTTGTTCCCTCTTCCTCTCAAGACATATGGTTGCATATGTCACGTTAATGTACCTAAATTTGACTACTCCAAATTAGACCCTGTTGTACATTGTGAAGGGTATTATAGACACATACCTGTAGTATACTACATGTATGGTGTATCAATTAGGGTTTTAATATAAATACTAATGTATGAGAACACAACTCTCATATGATTGATCCCAAACTTCTTTCTTTCTTCTTCTTATTCTTCTTCCTTCTCTTTTCTAAATAGATTAACCCTAAATAAACCAAGTTGGTATCAAAGCAATAACAAGATCCACACACAGAAAAAAAAAAAAATTAGAGAAAGCAACGTCAGACCCCGACTGACATCAGTGTCCATACGTCTGACGTCAGCAAGCGACCGGGAGTTGGCAGCGAATGACCACAAATCCCAAGTGGTCCTGGTGTGGGGATTTTTGGTGATTTAAAAAAAAAAAATTTGAGGTCTCTACAGTAGTGTTTCATAGGGTTTTCTTCAGTACTGAAACCCGTCGTTTTTTGAAGATTCTTTGATTCTGCTCACACAGGGGCTTATTGTGTCAATTGCCTGTAAAGGAGAGCATTGTTGATTTTCTTGTTGTCAACCATTAACAACAAGTCTGAACACCATTCGATGGATGTGTCACTCCACTCACATGGCTCCAGTTATGAAAGTTTGCCCTCAGGTCGTGATCTTGCCATTGGGGACCTCCACAATCCGTGTCCCCTTCTGTGCTACCGCATTTGTTGGTTGTTTTGTACACCAGTGAGTGTTTGCCCTTTGTTTTGTTGTCGTTTGTGATATGTGATCAATTTAAGTTATGTCTGAAGAATCCGTTGTAAATAAGACCAAACTCGGTGCACTTAGGGGTATTGTACCTAAAACCCCAAATTCGATGATTACCACCATTAAGTGTGATGGGAGTAATTATCTTACATGGTCCAAGTCAGTCCTTATTCACATTAAGGGCAGTCAGTCCTTATTCACATTAAGGGCAGAGATAAAAAGGAATATCTAATAGGAGAAGCCAAGAAGCCTCCAAGAGAGGATATAAAGTACAAAAAATGGAAGACCCAAAATGTCATGGTTAAGGGGTGGTTAGTTGGTTCAATGAAACCGGAGATTAGTGATCATTATTTATTTTTGGATACTGCACATTAGATATGGGATTCATTGGCCAAGGCGTACTAAGAGATTGGCCACACAGCAAAGGTATTTGATCTCTCCCAGGAGATTGCCTAGTTCAAACAAGGTGATTGGCCCATTGCTATTTATTATTCAGCCCTTAGAAAAATGTGGGAAGAATTATCATATTATGCCACATTTCGCCCATCTTGTTCACAGGATGCATCCGCCTATCAGAAGCATGTAGAGGAGATCCAAGTTTTTGAGTTTTTGGCAAGGTTGACCTCAAACGATGAACAGATCAAGATGCAAGTCCTCAATATGGGACATCCTCTCACGTTAACTGAAGTATATATATGCTCACATTCACCATGAGGAAAGCTGATGTGGGGTTATAAGTCTTCCCTTCTATCGATAAAGTTGCTCTCGTTCCGAGTTCATTAAGAGGTCGTAGTAATTCTCTAAGGCATGGCCATTGTGGTAGATTTGCCCACTTACCTGATGATAGGGATCGCCTCAACTGTGAACACTATGGTCGTCATAGACATACTAAAGATCAGTGTTGGGATTTACATGGACGCCTTCTAGACTTGGCTCCTCATACCACTACACATGGATTTGGTAATGGTTGAGGAGGGGGTCGCTCTGGTGGACAAAGACCTAGTGTTCATTCTATTGCATCTACACTTACCGAGCTATCTACTCAGCCACCACCTCCCCCAGATATTGGAGCTTTATCTAGTGATGAGATTGCGGCATTTCGACGTTTGTTTCTTAGCTTAATCAACCTTCCATGTCCCCAACCTCCTCCTTTGCTCACTCAAGTACAGTTGCACATGATTTCTCTGCTACAGTTACAATTTCACAGTGTCCCTGGATCATTGATTCAGGAGCATCTCACCACATGACTAGTATGTCCTCATTGTTTACCTCATGTTTGTTCTGGAAAAGACATGGTTCGGATAGCTGACGGATCATTGTCTTCAATTGCGGGTCAAGGTGACATTCCCGCCACATCTAACTTGTGTCTTTCTTTAGTTCTTCATGTTACAAATTTTTCATTGAATCTGTTATCCATCAGTCATATCACCAAAACACTTGATTGTTCAATTACATTCCCTCCTTCTTATTGTGTGTTTCAAGACATGGTGACGAAGGAAACGATTGGTTTAGGGCATAAGGATGATCTTTACATCCTGGACTCTTCTTTACCAGTAGCTACTTCTGTAATAAAAGGGAAAGATTCTTCCACCACAAATAAGTCAATTATATGCCATCATAGACTAGGTCACTTGTCTTCATGTAATAAGAAAGATATTTCCTCACATCTCCTTTAACCATTTAATTAGTAATTGTGAACCTTGCCAATTAACTAAGCATTGTCGGTCAAATTACCCCATTATTATTAATAAAGAGTTCAGTTCCTTTCTCTGTTGTGCATTCTGATGTATCGGGTCCAACACCTACCACTTTATTAACTGGTTTTAAGTATTTTGTAACATTTGTGGATGATTTCTCTAGAATCACCTGGCTTTATCTGCTAAAAAATAAAAGTGATGTCAATGCTGCTTTTAAATCTTTTTACTCTATGGTTTGCACTCAATTTAGCACTAAACTTCAGATTTTGCATTCTGATAATGGCGGTGAATATCTTTCTCATGACTAAACACCAAACCAAATGCCCAAGAATTCTAGAAAAAAATAAAGAAAAAATAGTCATCTCCTGGAGATTACCCGTGCTCTCATGTTCACTATGAATGTGCCTCGGACCTTCTGGTCTGAAGCCATTCAAATAGTAGTGTATCTCATGAACCGGATGCCTTCTCAGGTTCTCTTATAAATCTCCCCTTGCTGTGTTATCTCCTTAATCTCAATTGTTTCTTTTTCCATTAAAAACTTTTGGTTGCATATGTTATCTTCACATTCCTAAATCTGATCGCTTTAAACTAACCCTAAAGCATTGAAATGTATTTTTTTGGACTATGGAATTGATCAGAAAGGTTACAAGTGTCATCTCTTCAGGGGGAGTATCTTGTAGGTAAAGAGTTGTCATCGGTTCCACTTCCCGTGCCACTTCCTATATATCATTTTGATGGGACTGGTGGAAAAGGGGAGAATGATGGTAAAGAAGAAATGAAAGAGCTGAAATGCTACAGTCGAAGGAAGAAACAAGAATGGGTACAGGAACGAGGTCAAGACCTACCTTCTCATGAACCACACCAAGACTCTACTTCAACCTTCTCCTAAGACAAGTAATGTGACTATTCTATACTCTTCTACCTCAGATCCTGAGAACCTTGACCAGCCTATTATTCTTAGAAAGGGAGTGAAATCTTGTACCTAACACCCAATGTCCAATTTTGTCTCATAACATGCACTGTCACCTCCTTTTCGCAGGTTCTCCCTTGCAGTGTCCTCCATTATAATTCCTTGCAATGTATTTGAGGCAATGAGTCAACCACAATAGAAGAAGGCCATAGAAGAAGAAATGAAAGCGTTGGAAAGAAACAAAACATGGGAAATGGTTGATCTCCCTAAGGGAAAGAACCTAGTTGGTTGCAAGTGGGTGTTCACAATGAAATACAAATCTGATAGATCTGTGGAGAGATACAAGGCAGGCAAAGTTGGTTGCTAAGGGGTATACTCAATCATATGGTATTGATTACCAAGAAACTTTTGCTCTAGTTGCAAAGATGAACTCAGTAAGAGTCCTTATATCACTAGCAGCAAATCAGGAATAGTCTATCTTACTATTTGATGTAAAGAATGTTTTCCTACATGCGGATTTGGAGGAAGTGTACATGGCTACACCACCAGGATTTAAGTGTCTAGTATGAATGGAAAAGTGTGCAAGTATGGCTTGAAACAGTCACCTCGTGCTTGGTTTGAAAGGTTTAGAGCTGCCATGATTAATGCAGAGTATAAACAAGCTCAGGCGGATCACACTCTCTTTACTAAGCGCAATGATTCCAAGATGATTGTCTTAATTGTGTATGTTGATGATATAGTAGTCACAGGAAATGATGAAGAGATTACACGGCTAAAGAAGAGGCTGAACAGAGAGTTTGAAATCAAAGACCTAGGTTCTCTGAAATACTTTCTTGCGATAAAAGTTGCTAGATCAACACAAGACATCTTCCTCTCTCAAAGAAAGTATGTGATGGAATTGTTGAAAGAAGCAAGGATGACTAGAGAGGCCAATCAAAGATTAAAAGAAGATGACAGTGAAAGACTGATTGATGCAAGAAGATACCAAAGGCTAGTAGGGCATCTGATATACCTAACTTTAACTCGTCCTGATATTACTTATGCATTGGGTGTAATCAGTCAATTTATGCATGCTCCTACTCAAGATCACTTGGAGGCTGCACATCAAGTATTAAGGTACTTAAAAGGCTGTCCAGGAAAAAGGATCTTATACAGAAAATATGGGTACTCTCGAGTTGAAATATACTAATGCAGACTGGGCCGGCTCACTGACAGGCCATAAGTCTACTTTTGGTTATTGTTCATTTGTGGGAAGAAACTTGGTGACTTGGAGAAGCAAGAAACAGTTTGTGGTGGCAAGATCTAGTGCAGAGGCTGAGTTTAGATCAATGGCTCATGGGATTTGTGAATCCTTGTGGCTGAAGATGTTAACTAAAGTTGGGTATCCATTACAAGGCCCTACGAATCTCAATTGTGACAATAAGGCAACAATAAACATTGCACATGATACAATGCAACATGATAGGACCAAACATGTGGAAGTCGACTGGCATTTCATCAAGGACCACATCAAGAAAGGCAACATATGTATTCCATACATACAAACCAAAGATCAACTTGCAGATCTCTTCACGAAAGGCCTTGGAGGAGAATAGTTTGTGTCACTTATTAGCAAGTTAGGAATGATTGATATCTATTCCTTAGCTTGAGGGGGAGTGTTGTATATTGTGAAGGGTATTATAAATACATTCCTGTAGTATACTACATGTATTATATTATGACGGGTATTATAGACACATTCCTATAGTATACAACATGTATTATATTATGAAGGGTATTATAAACACATACCTGTAGTATACTACATGTATGTTGTATCAATCAGGGTTTTAATATAAATACTAATGTATGAGAACACAACTCTCTTACGATTGATCCCAAACTTCTCTTTTTCTTTTGTTCTTCTTCTTTCTCTTTTCTAAATAGATTAACCTAAGTAAACCAAGTATGGTGACACGGCGATTCTTGAAAAACTCATCTTTCTATATTTTATTTTTTTTAAATTAATAACAAACATCAAAACGTTTGAAAACTCATCTAAAACTAATTTAAAAGCAATAATACATGGCAAAGAAGCACATTCATATCCATACAATGATTTAGTCTTTAGAGTACCTAGTAAGAATTCTATTAAATTACCAAAAAAATGTGAAAAAGAAAACTTAGAGAAAAGAGAAGACAAGTCTCAAGATCTTCCAATTATGATACTATATTCCTTTCATCACCATCACCATCACAAAGCCTTTCTCATGCTTCACAAACTCTGTCTCTCCTTTTCTTCTTTTTCTTCATTCTTCCATTCCTTCTCTTTATCATTTCTTTCATTCTCTTTCACAGGGTTGGGGTTGTCGGTTTTACAACCCAACGCCCCCATTTCCGTGTCTAAAAAATGTTATTTATTTTCCGATACACCATGGACACATATGTACCCCAGTGTATCCATATCCGATATGTCAGGCAAGGACACGCAAAAAATTTTTTAGAGTTTATGTGCTTCCTAGCTACTATCCCATTAGCCCCAAACTTATATATCTTGATTCTTTCATAATCCATACTCATATAACCACCCACCACTAGTCAATGTTGTTCAGTCCTAGATTCCTTAAATTCCTAGGTTGTCCCATATCAATTAATGTCAGAATAAATTCTTGAAGATGGTTTTCGATATTATGATTAGATTTGTTTTCCCTTCTTAGAAAGCATTCAAAGTTTTAATTAGTGACAAGTATAAGGAGAATTTGATTTCAAATAGGTTTTGTTAAGATTTACAAGATCTTGTAGATCAATTATACTATTTATATTATAAATAAGGTTTTGTTTTTTAATTTGAACATAGGATGCATAGTATAGTGCTGATTTGCCTAATTGTTCTTTTGGAGTACTATAAGATCGTTCTAGGCAAACAATGGATCACTGAATGGAAGGCAGCTACTTATGATGTCGAGACACGTATCTTGCAGGTTTTTATCTTTGGTGTTTTGTCGGCTTAGATTAAAGCTACAACAATTTGCACATATGTTGCAGTTAGCTTTGGAAAAGAATAAGCAATAACCAACTCATATGGTGCAGTCAGCTTTGGAGTTGAATAAGCAACAAAGGCTCCTTTTAATTTTAAGCGTTCTCACAATAGAACATCGCTTCAGTCATTGGAAGAAAAAGAAACTTCAAGTTAAATAAATTCTAGAATTTCTACAGTCTGAAAATCCCTCTTAGCTCCACAAGTTCAGTAGTTTTTTTCAAGGAGCAAGAACATATCTGGAAGAAGGTGAGATAGTTATCGAAGCTTTATAGCATATTATCAGTTGTTTTGTTGTTTTTGCAACACTATAAAACTCGAGGATGGGTTTTTTTTTTTCTTTATAATTGGAGGAGATTCTACACAAAAGAAAATCCAGAGTTTAGTTGTAGGAGTATTTTAGTAATTTACATTTTTTTTTAATGAGTTCCACATAGATCCTTATTTTTCTTTTGTTCTATATGGTTTTTTTATCGTTGTTTAGAGTTGATTTTAATTCATTTTGGAGGGGACATGGTTAATAAGAGGCTCTAGCATGTTCCACCACACAAGAGGGCAAGGCTCAAGCCTTGTATCATATGTGGGATAATTAGAGTGTTTTAGGAGCTAGGATATTCATGTAATAAGGCCAATAGTGCCATGGGGTTTTTGGGTTTTTTTAATATAAAGGTATTTTTGTAATAAGCCAATAATGTCAAGGGTAATTTAGTAATTTTAGTGAGTCAACAAGTCAAAGTTGGACTCTCTTGAAGTGTTGGTCGAAATCCTATGTCTTAATTTTTGGCAGTGTTTGTTAGAAAGTCAAGGTTTTAGTAGTTTTAGGTTCATGGATGTCTTAGGTAACAAGTAATCTAGTAGTTTAGGACTTTCCAATATGGTTTCTTGCGATTTTCTTGAGTTTGTGAGCCCGTATATAGGACTGCATGTTTTTGTAATAGTTAGAGATAGATTAAATAAAAGCTTGTGTTTTCCCCTCTTCTCTATTGGTTATAGCCATTAGAAATAGAAACCCTAGGGTTGTATTGCTAGTACTCTTCCCCCTCCTTATCAGTTTAGCTGGTCGGTTTCCTTCTTCCTTCTTTCTCTCTTGTTCTCCTATCATCTTTTTCTTCCTTCTCCTTGCTTCTTTGTGCTCTGACTATCTATTCATTCTTTCTTCTATTTTTCTCTTATTTCCTTGTTGGAACATCATCATAGTTGCATATACAAGCTGTTTGAATTTGAGGAATCTACATAATAAGTTCTACATACAGTTGAGTTTTCCAGGTTATACTTTCTACAAAAATCGCCCCTCTAAAAGTAAGTTTTGCTGTATTTTTCTTATAAGGTTTTCTTCTCCAACTTCTTCCCCTTTTTTCTCAAACTTTTCAATAATAATCCCACCATTCTACCAAGTTTCTGATATAGAAACTATTCCCTGTTTAAGGTTTTCTTATAAAAAGTATACGAAAGGATATTTTAAAAGTTTTTATACTTTTACTTATCAGAGTCATTTGATATTTTGCATGGAGATCACTTATAGACAAATCTAATCACTCATAAAATATCAAAACTTTTTGAAGCGTATTTTGGTAGTTTTACCAATTTGCTTGGATTTTCTAGAAATCCTATCACAACTCTTTTCTAATCTTTCCTTTATTTCTCCTCCTTTTCTTCTCTAATCTCATTCTAGAAACACCGATACCAGTTGAGCCTATTTGGTCAAAAAGATCCTCAGTTCTCGGTGTTTTTTGTCTATCCTTGCTTCCGCATCACTATTTAAGTCCCATAATCACAGGATACAATAGTCACGGTTTACCCATAATCTATCCTGCATCATTTCCTGTTTGGCTTCATGCTTGTATCATTACATTCCAACAACATATAGACAGTTGTCGCAAATCTACTGTGAAGTGTAATGATCAAAATACTGGTTGGGCATCAGAATATGAAGGGGGTTTGTGTGTGTGTGTTTAAGCTCTACTTCAAATTAGGTGCTGTTTCAAGTGATTTCTTGGTAGCCAAGATTTCACTAGGATTGGTAATAGAATTTTATCTTTACTAAAATACATTATTTTAGTTGAAGATTTCTGACATATGAAGCCCTATCCTATATTAGAATCACCACCTATTATCAAACCCTAAGTCTTTTCAATATTCAATTCCCTATTAAATCCTAACCTTAAATTCTTTATCCATTAACCCTAATTCTTCTTTTTCTATTTGGCCACCAATTCCTCTATAAAATTCTTTCAATTATTCTTAAATCATCACCATCAAATTAATGCTCCATTCCCCACATTGAACCCTAACTTCAGCTCATAACCAATCTAATTTCTAAACCCTAGATCTTGTCTTGCCAGTTGAATCTCATTTAGACATGCAAAAAACACTTTCCCTACTCATTTGGGTAGCCTTAATCGCAAATTCAGCACTTGTTTCTTTCATGAACCATACGCATATATCAAACTTCATGCGGCCAAGAACCATGATCTTTTCTAGCCTCAAAGGTTTAGTCATAGCCATTACAAAGGATTATGAACGAATCCACTTCCTTAGGCATTAAAGTCTATAAGATTGAAACCCTTACATCTGTTTGTGGAAAAGAGGAAAAGATATAGATCTTGGGAAAATCGTATGTGTTGTAGTTCACACATGAAATATTTTATTAATATATATGTGGAGAGAGATGGTATATCATTGTATACAGTATACCATACATATATATATGTATATGAGACTTCTACCAATATTACCCTTAAAGTAATGTATCTCAATATTCCCCCCTCAAGCTGGTGAATAGATTCCCAGCTTGCCTACAATATATGAAAAATGCTCACTACTTAAATCTTTTTGTGAAAATGTCTGCAAGTTGATACCTGGTCTATACAAATAGAATGCAAATGCTACCAGACTTAATATGACCCTTAATGATGTGTCGAAAAATCTCCACATGTTTTGTTCTATCATGCTGTACTGGATCAAGTGCAATGCTGATAGCTTAACCATAGAAGTTCGCAAATACCATTGGCTATGGAGCGAAATTCTACTTCAGCACTAGACTTGGCCACAACAGATTGCTTCTTACTGCACCATGTGACAATATTTCCCCAAACAAAGGAACAGTACCCTAATATGGAACTTCAATTAGTCAACGAGCCTACCCAATCTGCATCAGAATATGTTGTCATGACTACTTGTTGATGATCAAATTTTTATACATAATTCTTTTGCCTAAGCACCCCTTTAGATATTTCAAAACCCTACATAAAGCTTCCATGTGTGCCTGAGTAGGGGAATGAATGAACTAACTAATCACATCCACTGCATATCCTACATCAAGCCGGGTTAAAGATAAGACGCCCAACTGTCACCTTCTTTCAACCTGTGATTGACCTCAATAGGACTGGCACATAGTTTATATTCCATCATTCCTGAGTTCTTCAACAAATCAAGAACATCTTCCTTTGACATCGGAAGATTCCTCGTCAAGATCTAGCCACTTCAATCCTCAGAAAATACTTTAGTAAGCCCAAATCCTTGATTTCAAATTCCCTTGCCAGATTGCTCTTAAGTAGTGCTACTTCCACTTCATCATTTCCCACAACAACAATATCATCAACGTATACAATGAGAGTCATTACTTTGCTACCTACTTTTTTAACAAATAAATCTGTTTGACATTCTTTATACCCATTTGTAATCATTGTTGCTTGAAACCTCTCAAACCATGCTGTTAGCAACTGTTTTAAGCCACAAACTGCCCTATTTAATCTACACACTTTTCCCTTTGCACCTGACATTTGAAAACTAGGTGGTGTATCCATGTATACCTGCTCTTCTACGTTGCCATGTAAGAAGGCATTCTTTACATCAAATTGGAAATTGGAGAAGAGACCATCCTTGATTTGTATTTGTAGCCAAAGAAATTAAAACCCATACTGAATTCATCTTTGCCATAGGAACAAAAGTCTCTTGGTAGTCAAAGCCAAATGTTTGCAACTAGGCAAGCCTTATACTTGTCAACTATTCCATCAGATTTATGCTTCACAGTAAATACCCACTTGCATCAAACTGTCATCTTTCCCCTTGGTCTGTACCCAGCTCCCATGTTGGTTCTTTTCTAGAGCTTTCGTTTCCTCTTCCATAGCTACTCGCCATTGTAGTTGAGCTAAGGCCCCAAATACTCTGCGAGGAATAGTGACTGAAGACAAGGAAACAACATAGTTTTGAAAAGAAGCCGATACAACATGATAGGAAATGAAGTTAGATATGGGATGGTGAGTACATGTTCTAACACCTTTTCGCAAAGTAATAATCATGTTAGAATTATCTACTGTAAGAGATGAAGAAGACGCGTTACTTGTTTCAGGGATTGAATCCAAAGAAAACCGGAATGGGAGCACAAGGATTCTGATAAACACCTTGCTCTTATCCATTCAAGTCACCTTCTTTCTTCGAGTGTATACTTTAAGATTAGTCTCTCCCTATCTACCAACACTAGTTTTGTCAAAATAAAATGAAGTGAAACAGAAAGTAGAATTGTGGATGATGAAGAAAACTCTTCACATGAATGCTCCCCTTAAAGAGGTGTCTTATCCGAAGAAAAGAAGGGAATAGATTCAAAAAATGTCACATCCTGAGAGAAACTTCCTTTGGGTAAGTAGGTAAAAAAACTTATACCCTTTTTTATCAACATCATAATCGAGAAAAACACACTTAAATGCTTTTAGATCAAGCTTAGTACGATCAGATTTAGTTCTGTGTACATAATAAATATACCCAAACATTTTTGGGTGAAGAGAGAACAAAAGAGTTCCAGGTGATAGACTTCAATTAGAGATTTAAAGGAGATAACACGGGAAAGCATCTTGTTTATGAGATAGGCGGTTGTTTGAATGACATCAGATCAAAAAGTCTTAGGCACATTCCTTGTAAACATGAGCGCACGAGCAATCTCAAGTAAATGTCTACTCTTACGCTCAGTTACTCCATGTTGTTCAAGAGTACCAGGACAAGTGGTTTGGTAGACAATTCCAGAGGCATCAAAGAATGAGGACAAAGAGTTAGAGAGATACTCTCCCCCATTGTCAGATCACAAAATGCGAAGTTTGATACCAAACTATATGTCAATCATGTTATAAAATGATTTGAACACAGTACACAACACTTTTTTTCTATAATAAATATACTCATGTAACACGAGAGTAATCATCTACAAAAATAACAACATAACGGAACCCAGATAAAAAGGTAACTGGGGAAGGCCCCCACACATCAGACTGAACAATATCAAAGGAAGATAAACTTCTATTATAACTTAATGGATAAACTGAACAATTGTGTTTTGCCAACTGACAAGGTTTACAATGAAACTTATTCGAAGAAAACTGAAATTTGGGAAAAAGTTTCCCTAACAAAGAAAAAGAGGAGTGGCCAAGATGATGATACCACTCGAACAACTCATCTACAGTGGTAAGAGAGATGTTCGTCTTTATTGCTGCAGATGCAATGGATAACTGAGATGATGAATCTATAAGAAAGAGATCATCCTTCTCATGCCCTTATATATCAATAGTAGTCTTCATCTTTCATTCCTAAAACACACAATGAGAAGGGAAGAAAGTGACACAATAGTTAAGACTGTTAGTAAGATGGCTAATTGATAACAAGTTCAATGTAAAATTCGGCACATGAAGAACTAAGGAAAACAAGGAATAGCATTAATGTCACCATGTTCAGCAACAGAGGAATAGATACCATCCGTAATACGGATTTTGTCCATACCAAAATTGACACGGTAAGATTTGAAGAGGGAGGACATACTAGTCATGTGATGGGATGCCCCTAAGTCATCCCTGAATCGATAATCCATGAGTGAGGGGGAAACAAACACAGATAAGGCTGATGCAGATGTACCTGAAGTCGAGGCTGCAAATGATGATATAGGGGTGGTGAAAGAAGTATCAAGTTGAGAAACAAACTGCCAGAAGACCTCAATCTCCTCACTGGATAGATGACTATCTGGTAAAAAACAAATGTGGGAGTAGCTGGTTCCAAGGGCATGGAAGTGACTGAATGTACACTAAGTCTATTACCTCAAAATCGACCTCCACCTCTAACTGTGTTTGATCCACCTCGCTGGTACGAAAGTGGAGGGAGATCCAGTGGACATTCAAATAAATTCCAACACTAGTTCTTAGTATACTTGGACATACCATAATGCTCACACTTGAGGCAATCAAGATCATCATAAGTGCTAAAGCATCCACCACAACCACGAGTAGAAGAACCCCCACGACCACCTCGGCTAAAGGTTGATATAAAGAATGATTTCTCAATTGCAAATGGCACATTCATCATACCGCGTCTGCCCTCTTCTCTGTAAATGTGTGCATACACTTCATTTAGAGATGACAGATTCATATTAAGGATTTGAGCTATAACCGGCTCATATTCAGAGTTTAGATCTCTTCAACATGTTTCCTATAGGCTGTGCCATCCTTTGTACAGGTAGGACGGTTTGTGGTACAATGACTTAGTTATTCCCACAATTTCTTTAAAGAGGCGTAATAAATAGGCAAGGGTTGATCTCCTTATTTGAATTGAATAATTTTCTATCGCAGTTGGTACACTTTGGTTCCATGGCCAATCTTTGAATTAGTCTGGGATAAAGACTCCCAAATTTGATGAGCTATGTATAAGAAAAGTTAGTGATCACTGATTTCCGGCTTCATTGAACTCAACCATCCCTTAATCACAACATTCATTGTCTTCCATTTTTGGTACTTTAGGTCATCTTAGGAAGGAGCTTCTATCTCACCAGTCAAGTATTCTTATTTATCTTTGCCTTGAATGTAGATAAGCACGGATTTATACCAAGTAAGGTAGTTGGTGCCATTGAACTTAACAGTAGTGATCTGAACTTGTGGGGAATCCCTGACGACAAGAGAGCCCCTAGGATTTTGACTCGACTCCCCAAAGATCTTACTGGACTTCAGAATCTCATCTACCATGATGTAGCTCAAACCGAATCACCACCAACACTCTAAACATGTCTAATGTGACATTCATAGGTCCAGACACACCACTACTCTCCAAGATTAAGATGTTAGAGCCAGACATAACCCGAAAACCTGTTGACACCGCCAAACCATCACAGATAAGAGCCAAGAAACTCAAGGGAAGCCAACCAAATGTTCACGAGGACAGGAGTAGACCCACAACTAACATCATCATTATTGCAGGTTTCTTCAATTTTTTAATAGAAAACCCCCCAAAAAAAGTGTCTAGCGGGGCAACCTGGGAGCACAAAAAATTTCACTGAGGTTTCAATCCTCAATCAAATCGCATGAGACAAAAGGCTATAGCCTTCTTGTGTAAAAACGATCCTAGTTGTACCAGAAAAACCAGCAATAACCACCCCAATCGATCGAATCAAGCAATTTGGTGTGATTTGGAATTTTTTTTTCCTAATTTCGGAAAAACCCGTAAAACATCCACCTTACCTTAATAACAAAATTTTGAAAAAAAAAAACAAAAAATCATCATAAATCAAAATGATCCAGATCCTTGAAATTTTAGGGTATGACACCATACGGACATATTGACTTTAGCGTATGGCCGACTAATGTCAACGACACAACTTCCCCCCCACCCCACTTTTTTTTCTTAGCAACGATCGATCTTGGTGTTTGCTCTGATACTATGTTGACAGTGAATTAACCAACTCTCCCAACATCTTAAGGTGTTGAGAGATACACAAATTAATATACTTTAACCCCCCCTAGGAGGAACACTGTTCTCTCTTGCCAACACACTTTGGGATTCGAACTCGTGACCAAAACTTGCTCTGATACCAACTTAAAATTAGCAATAGAGAAAAAGGGAGGGAGAGGAAGGAGGAGAAGAGAGAGAAGTGTAGAAATTAGAAGTAGATGTACAAGCACTAGACAATGATCTAAACAAATTAACCATTATGATATTAAAGAAAAGATTTATCTTAAGCGTAGATAAAAAAAAATGCAACAATCTTAAGAGAAGTGATAATTTTTTGTCTTATTTACAACGACATAAAATGACCTAGATGCCCTTTCCTTTACGGGCTAAACCGGTCTTTGAAAGCCAACTATGAAATTGCATGAAGCTTTTCTTCTCTATAAAGATTTTCTTTTTTTATCTTAGCTTCGCCTAATAACCAGGCTCTGATACCATTTACAACATGATCTTTATTATAAATAGGTTAGCTATTACTAACAATATAGAAATATTAAGAGATCGCAAACCTAACAGACTTAAATGTAAGGACTTACAGAGAAAGTAGATGAGAAGAGACATACATCCTAGATAGAGAATACACTATAATACTTACAACCATTCAATAGTATAAACACTCAAACAAGCAAAGAAGAATTAGATAATTTTTTTCGAATGCCTTTCTTGGTAGAACACCCCCTTATTTATAGATAAAAGTATACAGTTTTGAACTCCTTTCAGGTTTACGAACTTCAAGCTTTAAGTCTAAAGGCTCTAGAAGGATTATTTTAGGATATTTTGACAGTAGTATCACACGCAAATCTAATTAGTCTTTTATTATTTGGTTGGCAGGATGGTCATGGGTCATAATCACTTTAGCAACATGGGTCTACTATAGGAACGCTATAGCAGCACAAGTAAGGTTGAATTTGGTGATGACGTATTTTGATGTTATCGACTTGGTTGTTATCCAACTGGGTAAGGTTGGAATCAAGCACACTGAATAATTGATGATACGGACTTTAAGTTTAGAATAGCCATGTGTCCTTGATGTTATCGACTCAGTCCAATTGAGTCAGCTTTACGCCATGGGTCACGAATAGATTTTAGGGTTTCAATCTCTTAGACGGTAATGGATAAGGAAGTGATTTCTTTTAGAAACATTTGTAGTGGGTTTAATTAAGCATTTTTGTGCGTTGGCACAATGAACCATTTTTTTGGATCATGGGTTGGCCCATGCTACTCTATTTAAATGCTTTTATTAGAGTTTGTTGGGAAGTAATTAGGGTTGTCAATCGGGTCAAGCTGAGCCGGGCCGAGGTCTACCCAAACTCAACCCGAAATGTTTTGATGATAGTATGAGTTTTTTTTATGATAGTAAGTTTGTTAAAAATATATGGATTCAAAAGGGATAACATATATATATATATATATATATATATATATAGAGAGAGAGAGAGAGAGCTAATATCACCATATAAATAAAATTATTATTTGCTAACTCGTTCGGGCCGGGATGAACTTGAGCATACCCAAACTTGGCATGAATAAAACTTCGGACCTAAAAGTTGGGCCCAAACTCATCCCAACCCGGAATTAGGCTTTTTGTAAACGCATCAGCAAGTTGATGTTGAGTTTGGATACAAGGGGTACATATGTGCCCCCTTTTTAGATGATCCTTGATAAAATGGCGATCCACCTGAACATGTCTAGTTATATTATGTTGCACAAGGGCATGTGCAATGCTTAGGTCCTATTACTGGGAAACCCAATTTTGCTAATAATATTTTCAACCACAATGATTCACAGATGCCATGAGCCATAGAACGAAATTTAGCCTCCGCGTTGGATCTAGACCACTTACTGTTTCTTCCTTCCTTCTCTAGGATACCAAGTTTCCAACAAGAAAAGTACAATATCCTAATGTATACCTGAACCAGCCCACTCTGCATCAACATATACCTCTACTCAACCATGTTCACTTTTCTTGTATAGTCTACCTTTCCCTGGACACCCCTTCAAGTATATGAGAACTCTTATATAGTGCTTCCAAGTGATCCTGAGTGGGAGCGGGAGCATGCATGAATTGGTTGATGTCACTCACAACATAAGTGATGTCTAGGCAAGTTAGAGAAAAGTAAATAAGTCGTCCAACTAGCCTTTGATATCTCCTAGCATCAATCAACCGCACACAGTCATTTTCTTTGAGCCTGTGATTTGCCTCAATAGGCGTAGAACAAGGTTTAACATATCCAATACATACTTTCTCTGAGAAAGAATGATGTTTTGCTTGGACTCAACAACTTCTATCCCAAGAAAGTATTTGGGTGATCCCAATACATACTTGTTCTTAACCCTCTCAATCTTCACGTTATCATTCCTTGTAACTGCTATATCATCCACGTAGACTATTAGAGCTATTGTCTTTAGGGCTTGACGTTTGACGAAAAGAGTATGGTCTACTTGAGTTTGTTTGTATCCTGCTTTTACCATTGCTGCCCTAAATCTTTCAAACTAAGCTCGTGGAGACTGTTTTAATCCATACAACGCCTTCTTTAGTCTACAAATTTTTCCTTTAACATTCGACATGGGGAATCCAGGTGGTGTAGCTATGTATAACTCTTCCTCCAAATCCTAATGTAAAAAGACATTTTCACATCAAACTGCAAAAGGAGTCACTCCTTATTCGCTGCTAGTGAGATGAGTACCCTTACTGAATTCATTTTTGCCACAGGGGCAAATGTCTCTTGGTAGTCTATACCAAATGTTTGAGTATATCCCTTGGCCACTAATCTCACCTTATATCTGTCCACAATACCATCAGAGTTATACTTGACTGTGAACACCCATTTACAGCCCACAAGCTTATTTCCTTTAGGAAGATCGACCAGTTCCCATGTTTTGTTCCTTTTTAATGCATTCATTTCCTCTTCCATAGCATCCCTCCATTTAAGCTGAAGGATATCCTCAGATACACTACGAGGAACAGAAATAGACGATATGAGACAAAATTAGACATTGAAAGTTTGGTACAAGTCTTCACACCTTTTCTAAGCGCAATGGGCTGATCAAGATCCAAATTGCCAGAGGTTTGAGCAGGTAGGGCAGAAGAAGAAATGGGAAGATCACTACCTGATTCAAGAATTAATTTTGAAGTACTCTTGGAGTGGCTCATGAGAAGTTATGTTTAAATCTTCTTTTTGTCCTTACTTCTTTCTCCAAGTGTGGAATTGTATTTCTTTCTCCCCCTTTCCACCATCACCAATACCTTCAAATTGATAAATAGGAACTGGAAGCGGAGCCGAAGGGGACAACTCCACTCACAGATTGCTCCCCCTGAAGAGATGTCCTACTCGATGCCACAAACTTGCGGGCGAATGGGGGATGATAACACTTAGACCCTTTCTGATCAACTTCGTAGCCTAAAAAGACACACTTGAGTACCTTTGGGTCACTTGGTTTATTTAGGGTTAAATCTATTTAGAAAAGAGAAAGAAGAAGAAATAAAGAGAGAGAAGTTTGGGATTAATCGTATGAGAGTTGTGTTCTCATACGTTAGTATTTATATTAAAACCTTGATTGATACCACGATATATGTGGTATACTATAGGTATGTGTCAATAATACCCTTCACAATATACAACACTCCCCCTCAAGCTGAGGAATAGATATCCATCATTCCCAGCTTGCTAATAAGTGACACAAATTGTTCTCCTCCAAGGCCTTTTGTGAAGAGATCTGTAAGTTGATCTCCACTTTGCATGTATGGAATACATATGTTGCCTTTCTTGATGTAGTCCTTGATGAAATGCCTATCGACTTCCACATGTTTGGTCCTATCATGTTGCACTGGGTCATGTGCAATACTTATTGATGCTTTATTGTCAAAGTAGAGACACATAGAGCCTTGTATTGGATACCCAACTTCAATTAACAACATCTTCAGCCATAAGGATTCACAAATCCCATGAACCATTGATCTAAAATCAACCTCTGCACTAGACCTCGCAACCACACACTATTTCTTGCTTCTCCAAGTCACCAAGTTTCCTCCCATAAATGAACAATAACCAGAAGTACACCTACAGTCTGTCAGTGAGCTGGCCTAGCCTGCATCAGTATATATATTTCAACCCAAGAGTGCCTATATTTTCTGTATAAGATCCCTTTTCCTGGACAGCCCTTTTAAGTACCTTCATACTCGATATGCAGCCTCCAAGTGATCTTGAGTAGGAGCATGCATAAATTGACTAATTATACTCACTACATAAGTAATATCAGGACGAGTTAAGGCTAGGTATATCATATCAGACACCCTACTAGGCTTTGGTATCTTCCTGCATCAATCAGTCTTTCATTGTCATCTTCTTTTAATCTATGATTGGCCTCTATAGGGGTTAAGCATGGTTTACATCCAGTCATCCCTACTTCTTTCAATTAATCCATCACATACTTCTTTGAAAGAGAAAGATGACTTGTGATGATCTAACAACTTCTATCCCAAGAAAGTATTTTAGAGAACCTAGGTCTTTGATTTCAAACTCTCTAGTCAGCCCATTCTTTAGCTGTGTAATCTCTTCTTCATCATTTCTTGTGACTACTATATCATCAACATACACAATTAAGATAGTCATCTTGGAACTATAACGCTTAGGAAAGAGTGTGTGATCCGCCTAAGTTTGTTTATACCCTGCATTAATCATGGCAGCTCTAAACCTTTCAAAACAGGCACGAGGTGATTGTTTCAAGCCATATAGAATTCTTTAGCTTGCACACTCTTCCATTCATACTAGACACTTGAAATCCTGGTAGTGTGTCCATGTACAATTTCTCCTCCAAATCCTCATGTAGGAAAGCATTCTTTACATCAACTAGAGAAAAAGTTTCTTGGTAATCAATACCATATGATTGAGTAAACCCCTTGACAACCAGCCTCGTCTTGTATCTCTCCACAGGTCCATCAGATTTATATTTCACTATGAACACCACCTACACCCAACTAGCTTATTTCCCTTAGGGTGATCAACCATTTCTCATGTTTTGTTTCTTTCCAACACTTTCATTTCTTCTTCCATGGCATCCATCCATGGTGGTTGACTCATAGCCTCAGAAACATTGCGAGGAACTATAATGGAGGACACTGCAAGGGAGAACCTGCAAAAAGGAGGTGACAGTGCATGATACGAGACAAAATTGGACATTGGGTGTTGGGAACAAGATCTCACCCCCTTTTTAAGAGCAACACGCTGGTTAAGGTTCTTAAGAGCTAAGGTAGAAGAGTATGGAATAGTCACATTACCTGTCTTAGGAAAAGGCTCCGAAGTAGTCTTGGTGTGGTTCATGAGAACGCAAGTCTTTAACCTCATTCCTGTAACCCCGTCTTGTTTCTTCCTTCGACTGTAGCATTTCAGTTCTTTCATTTCTTCTTTACCATCATTCTCCCCCTTTCCACCAACCCCATCAAAATGATATATATGAACTGGCATGGGAAGTGGAACAGAGGACAACTCTTCACCTACAAGATACTCCCCCTGAAAAGATGGCTGACTAGAAGAAAAAAATGGAAGATATTCAAAGAAAGAAACTGAACTCTTTTTATTAATACTAATGGGATAATTTGACCGATAATGCTTAGCCAATTGGCAAGGTTCACAATTACAAACTGAATGGTTAAAGGAGACGTGAGGAAATATTTTCCTTATTATATAAAAAGACACTTGTCTATGATGCCACATAATTAACTCATCTGTTGGTGGAAGAATCTTTCCCCTCTATTTCAAAAGTAGCTACTGGTAAAGAACCAGGATGTAAAGAACATCCTCATGCCCCAAACCAATCGTTCTCTTCTTCACCATGTCTTGAAACACATAATAAGAAGGAAGGAATGTAACTAAACAGTTAAGGGTTTTTGGTGATATAACTGATGGATAATAGATTCAACGAAAATTTTGGAACATGAAGAACAGAAGAAAGACACAAGTCATATGTGGCGGGAATGTCTCCTAAACCAGCAATCGAAGACATGATCCATCAGCTATGCAGACCTCGTCTTTTCTAGAACAAACATGATGAGAAGTTAACAATGAAATACCAATCATGTGGTGAGATGCTCCTGAATCAATAATCCAGGAACTCTATGAAGTAGTAACTGTAACAGAGAAACCATGTGCAATTGTACCAAAGTGAGCAAAGGAGGAGGTTGGGGCCATGGAAAACTGATCAAGCTAAGAAACAAAACGTCGAAATGTCACAATCCCATCACTAGATAAAGCTCCAATATCTGGGGAAGGAGGTGGTGGCTAAGTAGATAGCTCGGTAGGTGTAGACGCAACAAAGTGAGCACTAGGTCTTTCTCCACCAGAGCGACTCCCTCCTCAACCATTAACAAATCCACCACGTGTAGTGGTATGAGGAGCTTAGTCTAGAGGGCATCCATGTAGATTCCAACACTAATCTCTAGTATGTCTATGACGACCACAATGTTCACATTTGAGGCAATCCTGATCATTAGGTAAGTGGGCAGATCTACCACCACGACCACACCCTAAAGAATTACCACGACCTCCTCTGAATGAACTTGAAACGAGAGCAGCTTTCTCGATAGAATGAGCTACTAAACTCATAACTCCACGTTGGTTTTCCTCACGGTAAATGTGAACATATACTTTAGTTAACATGAGAGGATGTCCCATATTAAGGACTTGCATCCTAATCTGTTCATAGTTTGAGTTCAACCCTGCCAAAAACTCAAAAGCCTAGATCTCCTCTACATGCTTTTGATAGGCGGATGCATCTTGCGAACAAGATGGGGAAAATGTGGTATAATGTGATAATTCTTCCCACATTTTTTTATGGGCAGAATAATAGATAGCAATGGGCCTATCACCTTGTTTGAACTGGGCAATCTTCTGTCTGAGATCAAATACCTTTATCGTGTGACCAACCTCTGAGTACGGCTAGGCCAATGAATCCCATATCTGATATGTGGTATCCAAAAATAAATAATGATCACTAATCTTCGGCTTCACTGAACCAAGTAACCACCCCTTAACCATTGCATTTTCGGTCTTCCATTTTCTATACTTTAGATCCTCTCTTAGAGGCTTCTTGGATTCTCCTGTTAGGTATTCCTTTTTATCTCTGCCCTCAATGTGAATAAGGACTGACTTGGACCATGTAAGATAATTACTCCCATCAAACTTAATGGTGGTAATCATCAAATTTGGGGTTTCAAGTATAATGCCCCTAAGTGGACCGAGCTCAATCTCACTTACAACGAATTCTTCAGACGTAATTGAAATTGATCACGGATCACAAACAACAATAAAACAAAAGGCAAACACTCACTCGTGTACAAAACAATCAACAGATGCAACAGCACATGAGGGGACACGGACTGTAGAGGTCCCAGACGACAAGATCACAACCTTAAGGCAAACTTTCATAACTAGAGTCAAGTGATTGAAGCGACGCATCCATCAGATCTAGGGTTCGAATGGTGTTCAGACCTGGCGTTAATGGCTGGCAGCGAGAAAATCAACAGTGCTCTCTTGATTCTCAATAGAATTTCGTGGGACTTGTTCTAAAACATTCCCCTTAAAAAAAAGCCCCTCCTTTACAAGCAATCAACACAAGAAGCCCTTATGTGTTCTCATACATTAGTATTTATATTAAAACCCTGATTGATAAACCATACATGTAGTATACTACAAGTATGTGTCTATAATACCCTTCACAATATACAACACCTTCATCATTTTTACATATCAGACTTGTAATAGTGTTACGGAAAATTAAAACCGGTCAATATAGTGGCATGGTCGAATGGAACATGTCGTTTTAGTCTATGCCGTATTGTTTTTAAGTTAATTTTCTTCTATTTCTTTATTGGGACTTTTGTTGTGGTGTTTGTTAGTAATCCAAACATGTTATTGATGGTTCCCTACTAACTAAACACTCCTCATTCAGCTTTCATATTTTTTTAAGAACACTTTGTGGCAAGAAAATAAATGGCAGCAATAACATTAGTAAAACAACAAACGACAGCAAACAATATTTTGAGAAACTGAAAACGTCCTCCGGCAAACATGGTATCAAATATCTCAAAATATCTTAAAATCTTCCGACATATGTCCATATCTACCAGGACAGATACGACATATTTCTCTACCGACGTGAAACATTAAGTACATTATAAAAATTCATTTTTTTGGTCAACATGATGTACGTTGTCGATGTGTTTTAGTGAACATTCCCCTTTGATAGTGTATTATTTCCTAATATCGACATTGTGTTGTTATGATAAAAAATTATAAGAAAAGTGATAAATTCCAAAAAAGTAAAAGGTGAGAGAGGAAGAAGTTGAAGATAAGAAATAAGAAGAGGAAGAGAATCTAGTTGTTCCCTTATGCTTATACGGTTAGATTATAATATTTTTGTCAACCATTATGTATGCATGTGTATTTTTAAAGAAT
>JAOXJP010244139.1:0-22833 GCA_025762735.1 Platanus orientalis | reverse complement strand
CCCCCCCCATCTCTCTTTCCCCTCTTTTTCTATACTCCTTAATGTTTCTTTCCTTCTTTTTCATTAATAAATATCATTGGTTTATCATCAAAAAGAAAAAAGAAAAAAAAAAGAAGAGAAGACAACAAGAAGGTGAAGGCTTCAGGATTGGGGCTTCAAGTACTTAACAAGAATGGCTGTTGATGGATTCAAGATTCTTTAATGGCTGTCCAACAGGGAGAATCAAGAAAAGTCAAGAAAAGAGAAGAAAGAATAAGAAGGAAAGAAGAAATGTACTTTGTGGGAAAGTCCCTATCCCACAACCTGGGAAATCCCTAACCAAGTTTCAAGTTTAAGATGGGAGGCAGCCAACTTGTAGAATCCAAAACCCAGAAATTTCCTTATTCATTGTATCATGTCAAGTACATGTCGATCAGCCCAATTTATAGGCTCAAAGTTCAAAATTAAAAGAAGTTTCTATTTTAGGAAACTTACACCTAATGTTACTCTTTCCTATAACTCTCTAAGTGACTTTCTAAAAGAGAAAATTAGCCCAAACGTGGGCTCCTATTGACCAGTTGACCAACACTTATTTAATTAATAAGTGTGCTGCCAAAAAAACCCTAAAAAGAAAAACTATAAAGACCTTCATGTCCTAACCTCTAATAACTCATAAAACATTAAATCACTCTAAGGACTCAAACAACAACATAAACTCCTCTCTTGATGCCCAAGCAAATGTCCTCCCCTTGTCTACATGTGTGGACCCCACCAAGCCACGTGTGGGTCCCATGTGGTCTTCAATGTCCGCATCACCAAGGAATATCTCACCAAACAATATACTGCTACCAATCAACTACAGAGGCTACTGCCAATGGCCATGACCACATTCAACCATAGATGATATTGTGCTTGTTGCCACTTATCAGGATATCACAACCCATCGGAAACATAACCCAAACACCACACTAGATACCTTATAGAGGTCCACATGAAGATATCCCCAGATGTATTCCACTGTAATTTTTCTTTTTCATGAATAAGTCAATACTCACAGGTGTCGACCATGGCAATCAACTATACTTGACGATTTTGCTCACAGAATCGTCAATACGCCACCAAATTTGATGGGATCAGTTTCTACTGGTTTGTATAGACGGGGTGACCAATTTCTTCCCAGCCAAATCTGGAAAAAAGATTTGAATCAACCGTGCCCTAAAAAAGACTCCAATCTGGATTCTGTGATTTTATGAAGAAAATCCCCTAAAAAATATCCCCAATCACCAAATCAACAATCCAGCACCATGAAAAATCATGCTGTATCAAGAACTACTTTCAGCAAGCCCAACCCTTCAGGTCGACTGAATGGATGTTGATGTCAGCCCTAGGGCTGCCGATGTCAGAGACCCTGCCTGGCTAGAACTTCCCCCTGCTCTCATACCAAGTTTATTTACACAAGGCTTTATGGAGGGATTGATAAGAACAACAAGATAGAGGAACAGAAGAAGAAGAAGGAGGAGGAGGAGAAGAGGAAGAGGGAAATGTAGGGAATACCCTATGTCTTAAGGGAATCCCCATACGTATGTTTGTTCATTATAAGTATAGTGTAGGGTTGGTGTGTGTAATACCACCCATACCCCTGTGTTACATATAAAAAGACACATGAAATCCCCATGTATGATGTAACAGAATGACTATGTTACCCATACACCCCATACACCAACATATTCCAACAGTGTAGGGAGATGTTCCTATAGTATCTTCATTGTTCGCGAGCATTACGTTCAGGTGGGTTAGTTAATGGAGCAGAGTTCTTACTTCTTAGGAGGACCTTTGGTATGGGTTAAGGACTGGTACATTGATTGGTATGAATGGGTAACATTATGGGTTGTTCTATTTCAGTTTAATAAGGCTATGGGTTCTGGTCAGCTACTCTAGAACAATGGAAAAGAAGAAAACAAAAACCAAGAAATAAGAAAAAGGAGGAGAAAATAAGAGAGTTCTTACACTGAATCACACATCCGGATTTGAGGTCTTTAGAATCATCCCAACTAGTGCTTTACCGCCTTCAACTTGCATCGTCTCACTCTTTCTCACTGGCGCAGCTATTGTTCTTCGTTGCACACGACCAAACCATCCCAGTCGACTTTCCCTCATTTTATCACCTATTGGTGCTACACCTAAGCTCCCGTGGGTGGATTATTCCTAATTCTATCCTTTCTAATCTTGCCACTCATCCATCTCAACATCCTCATTTCAACCACACTCATTCTATGTACCTGTTGTTTGTTGGTTGCCCAACATTCTGCTCCATAAAGCATGGCTGGTCTTATAGCTGTCTTATAAAAATTTCCCTTTAATTTTAGTGGTATTCGTTTATCACATAACACTCTAGAAGCACCTCTCCACTTTAACTATTCCGCTTCACTTCTATAAGCAACATCATCTACAATATTTCCCTCATGCATAATGGAGCCAAGATAATGAAAATGGTCACTCCAGAGTATCTCTTGGTTATCAATCTTAACTTTTCCCTCATTTCTACTCTTAGTTTATCCAAGGGGAATGTGACCATGCATGATGGTAGGGAAAAATTAGCAATCTGCCCTATTTTCTTCACTGGATTTACCCCTTTGTGTAAGTTCTTTAACAAAACATGGGCATTAAGATGGTCCTTCCAGCCCCTTCACCCATACGTGGAAATGGAGTGATGTCGCCAACCATTCAACAGTTTGTTACTGAAAATTAAAAGAGGCCAGCCCTTTATCAGTCAATCATTGAAAATTAAAATAGACTGGTGTAGCCACTGGTTTACAACAGAGTGAGGTTTGGTGATAGAGAAAGTAGAAACATTGAGTGAGAAGATAAACATGAAAGGAGAAGAGCTTGGGAGGATTATTGAGAGTGAAGATAAACATGGAACTAAGAAAGGGTAAGGATCCAGGAGGATTAAAAATCAGGGAGGATTCCTGAAGATGTTGAGATAGAGAGAGGAAGGGCTTTGAGAAAGAAGATGAGGATTTAGGCTTGAGGAGCATTGAGAAAGAACAAAGGAGAAAGATTTGGAAGAAATAAAAGAAAAATTTAATGACCAAAATACCCTTTGTAGAAGAGATTGAGTAAAAGACATTATGATGCAGACATCTAGTCTGAAGTGGGGCCTATGTGACATGTGGGTGGGACCCACATGTGTGGCAACATAGAGAGATCATGTGGTGCATGTTGGAGCAACATTATCTTTAATTTGAGTTAGGACTTTTTATGATTTTATTTTATTCCTTTATCTTTTGGAGGATTTTATTTCTTTCTCTTTTAGGGGATTTCATTTTATTTATCTCTTTATTTCTTACTCTTTTGGGGAATTTTATTTTATTTCTTTCTCTTTTGGGGGATTTTATTTTATTTCTTTCTCTTTATTTTGAAGTTGCCTTTAGAGAATGATTTGTTAAGTTGTACCTTTCCTAAGAGGGCAATTCGTGAGCTATAAAATAGACCCATCCCATCCCCTCTTAGTTTTGGGAAATAATTGATGAATAAATTTTTTTCTTGCGTTCTAGCTCTCAACTAGTGTGTTCTTCCTTTGTGAAGTCTAAAAATCAGGCGTGGTTTTTCCCAAAGGTGGAGTCCTTGGGTTGATTCAAATTTGGTGGAGGCTAAGATCCCCTGTTTTGGGTTTGGAAAAGCTTCAAATCAGGTCTTCATCTTTTTTTTTTTTTAAATCTTTTCTTTAATTTAAAGTGTGTTCTTGCTTCTACTATTTGGCCTTTATCTGAGATTCTTGGCTATCATTATATATCAACTTTGGTATCATCTCCATTGTGTTGCATCAATTTGGTATCAAAGCTAGGTTCTAACTAATCCCTACTTAGATGGGTTTCTTGGGAAGATAGAGGAAAATTTTTGAAAATGTTCCATAACCTTGAAATTTATGGGATCCCTAAAGTGATGAGATGGTTCTTCTAGTCAATACTGAGCTCGTTTTTCCTTTCGAGAAGACAACTAAAATAGCGATTAGTGCATGGAATGATCAGAACCTTATTTCTACATCTTTTGTTGAAGAGCTCCTAGAAGATCTTGAAAATCTAAAATATTGTGGATATATTAAGGACTGTGTTGTTGATATTCAATTCCATTACGGTAAAGATTACTTCGACAGTGCTAAATACTTAGTGTGTGATTTTTCTTTACTGATACACCGGTGATTTTAGGTAGGCGATGGATTGAGGAGAGAAAAGTTACTTTTAATGAGGAGACCCAAGTGTTGCGACTTTATAACCATGATGTATAATATCATCTTCTACTCAATCCTGGTAATAAGGTGCCATTAGTGGTAACTGGAACTGTTTAGAATCCCATGGATAAATAGACCGAAAAGAGTAAAGAAGAGCCTAAGATAGATACTAGTGAAAACCCATAGTTGTTTAATGAAGAATACAAGCCTATAGATGAGGCCATGGTGGTTGCTAACACATGTACCATTGTTGTCTCAGTTCGTGATTAGCTAACTGATGAGAAACACATTCCAGACAATGCAGAGATTCAAATTCTGATAGCTACACCAGTCCATGAGCCAAAGACGAAGGTGGATGATTTGTACTATGAGATCTTTCTACTACCAGTTGATTGTGGGAAGACATGCCGATGGTAATACAATTCAAGTTTCTCGATGACGAGTTTTTTCAAACAAGAGGAGTTTGATGCGGACATCCATTTTGAAGTGGGGCTCATGTGACATGTGGGGACCCACATGTGTAGCAACAAAGAGAGATCATGTGGTGCATGTTGGAGCAACATTATCTTTAATTTGAGTTAGATTTTTTATGATTTTATTTTATTCCTTTATCTTTATTTCTTATTCTTTTGGAGGATTTTATTTCTTTCTTCTGTGGGGGATTTCATTTTATTTCTTTCTCTTTATTTTGAAGTTGCCTTTAGGGAATGATTTGCTAAGTTCTACCTTCCCTAAGAGGGCAACTCGTGGGCTACAAAATAGACCCATCCCCTCTTAGTTTTGGAAAAAAATTTACGAATAAATTTTTTTCTTGTGTTCTAGCTCTAGGCTAGTGTGCTCTTCCTTTGTGAAGTCTAAAAATCAGGAGTGGTTTTCCCTGAAGTTGTATTCCTTGGGTTTATTCAACCTTAGTGAGGCCAAGATCCCCTGTTTTGGGTTTGGAAAAGCTTCAATTCAGGTCTTCATCTTTTTTTTTTTTTAATCTTTTCATTAATTCAAAGTGTGTTCTTGCTTCTGCTACCTTGCTTTTATTTGAGATTCTTGGCTATCATTCTATATCAACTTTGGTATCATCTCCATTGTGTTGCATCACATTAGATACCCCCTGTGTTTTACTAAACAACTTCAACAATCAGGGGGTAAAACCAGTGAAAAGAAAAAGGGCAGGTTGCTAATGTGCCCCCACCATCATTCGCATTAGCATTTGCTCTCTCTCTCTCTCTACACACACACACACACACACACACACACACATATAATACATTGGATTTATATGCATATATAGAGAAAAATTTGCTTGGCTCTTTCCTTCTTAGACCATAAGTAAAGAACTTCCTAACTAAATTAGAACTAATAAAATTGAAGCAAATACATACACCTAATAAATGACCTTTAATAAAAGATGCTTGAATAATCTACCAAAAACTAAAGAAAAAAAGAAGAAGGAAGATACATGAATAATGGATATGAAGGACAAATATAAGTGGGTCCCATGATGATCTCCAAATAATCCTCAGATTTGGGAATCTTTTCACTTAGCTGTTCAGAACATCTGGTAGTAGGACAGTTGAACAAAGCCCATAATAATGAGTGGGTTGAAAACTAAATTATGAGCTTGTAAAGACTTAAGTGTTTGTCCATCTTGAAGCCCATTTCTAGCCATCTGTATAGGTCCATGAAAAGGCCTAGAAGAGTTGTGAAAATAATAGACACTAGATTGGTCTCTTCTTCCTTTTCTCTATTTGTGGCCTTGTATCAATCTTTGGTGGGGACATCACATTTTATAATAATTTTTCTTCTTTATATAGGGATATCTGGTTAAGGATATTATTGTTAATGAAATAAATATTCCTATTAATTATTGGCAAAAGATCAACTCAAGCAAACTTTTCTTAAGCATGCGTTCGCATCTTGCTTGAGCTGTCACGTAGCAAAAAAAGGCAGGCAAAAACCCAAGCTATGCATTAGGTTTGTTTTCCTTTTTTTTTTTTTTGGTCTACGTGGCCGCTTGAGCAAGATTGCTTGCGCATGCTTGTGGAAACCTTGCTTGAGCTGATCTTTTGCCTTAATTATTGGTTGATTGTTATGTTTTCCTAGGGCGTGGGTGAGTGGTTACCTAGTTTTTTGAGGAATCTTAGGCAATGGTATTTGGGTCCTCAGAGCTTTTTATGACACTTTTATTTCTCCTGAGGCAATCGTTATTTTTTTTCTTCCTTTTATTAGATATGTATTTTTGTGAAGACAGCTGACAACCCCATTCTTAGATGTGGCGATCCTTGGTGAAAGAAAATCTTGGAAATGAATGCATGTTTGCAAAGAGGCCGAGGAAGACATGCAGCATCTTCTTCTTCTTCTTATTTATTTTTTCCTCTGCTATCACTATATGTAGTAGATTCTTGTATTTTTTTTGAAGTCATCTTGGATTCTTATCAGTAAGTTAATTGACATTTAGGGGGTGGGGGTTACCAAGTCTTTTGATGAAGAAAATAAAGGCTCTTTGGAAATTGCATGCAAAGAATACTTTAAGATAAGCTGAACTTGACTTTTATATCTTCACCATCAAGCTCAAGAACATTTAATGGGGATCATTCTGGAAGAGTTCAAAGATCTCATTTCACCAAACTTAATGTCAAGTGTAATGTCCTATCCAGGTGTAATTCATCCAAAGGGAAGATTAGCTGAGCTTGAAGAAGGTTAATTGAAGCTTACTTTTGATGATACATGATGTAGGAGCATCTAGGATCATCAAGAACGAATTAGATGACCTAGTGGGATCCACTTAGTGTTTGGTTTTAGGTTTATCTTGTTATCGTGTAACTCACTTTTAGCTTTAATTTTCAAAGGTCAAAACTTGCCTTTTGGCTTGATTTTGGTTCCACAAGGAAAGTTATTCAATTACCTTTCAAACATGACCAAGATCTCACAAATCTAATGTGATTTGGGAGAGTTGTAATCAAATTACTGAAGGGGTATTAATATGTGATGGGAATAGTTTTTTTTTTTTTTTTTGGTGAATTTTTCATTAAGAAGAAGAGGTGCCAATGGACTTGCCTCTTAAGAACCATCTGGGGCAGTCAACAATGATACAAGAATCTAGAGACCCCTCCTGGCCATGTCATGAGCTTGGCCATTAAAAAGTCTGTTAACATGCCTAACAGTGATAGAGTCAAAGTTCGAGAATAAAGTTTTACAATCCAGAAAAGTAATACAAAGATGCCAGGGGCACTCAAAAAAACTTCCATTAAGGATCTTAACGGCCTGAAGAGAGTCTGAGAGAACCAAGTTCTTTGAAGCTTTGACTTGAGCAGCCAACCTCAAACCCAAGCCTATAGCCTCCATCTCAGCATCCAACGGAGGCATTCCTTTCCCCTTTTTGTACACTGCTCCCTTTCAGCAGCCTTCCTTATCCACTGCTACTGCCCCTATCGCCGACTCGCATTGATAGAGAGGAGATGCTGCATCAACGTTAACTTGCAAAACATCTTCTTGAACTTTCAGTTGGACAAAAAGGCCATGATGGCTCAAAAATGTTTCGGCCTCTTTTTAAGAAGGCTTTATAATCTGATCCAACTCCTTGCACATTAGAAGATTGCTTCCTTAACTTTAAAAGGAATAAAAAATTGATGCTTGAAAATAATGGAATTTCTGTTTAACCATATGAACCAAAAGACAATGGATCTGTTTCGCAGCACTAGGGAATAGTATTTTTAATAGGTGTATTTTATTTTAGGGTTTAGCAATAGGGGGGGGGGGAAGTAGGGTTGCCAGGAGGGGTGGACCCACGTTTCTATTCAGTCCATTATTAGTTAGTGTTTAGTAGGTGTTTGTTTTTAGTAGGTTTCTTTGGTAGCTAGGAGATTTTTAGTTTCTAATTTTGTTTGAGAGACAAAACCCTAATATGTCTCTATTTAGAGAACCAATATGTATGGAATAAAGGAAGACTGAATTTTGGTTAAAAGTTTGGGTCAAGTTTGGCTTCATATTCTCTTTTGTTTGGTGCTATAAGAACCTATTAGTGGTTGGTGTTATTAAATAGTTCCAATCACTTGGTACTGATTAGGTTTTCTTCTTCCTCTTCTTCTTCTTCTTCTCTTCATTTTTCTGCATCATCAAAGGCTGGATGTGAGAAAGTTCTACTCAGTTTTGATTGCTATTTGGTCTCCTGTTTATATTCAGATAAGTATTTTCTGGATACGACTTTGATCATCTTTGTTGTGGTTATTTTCTACGCTTTTGTGTTTAAAATTCTGGGCAAACCAACAGCTGAGCTCTGATCAGTAGCAAGGTTTAGAGATCTCCAAATCACTTGAAATTCTAGGGTAGTTTAGTCCGGAAATAGTATTTATTGGTGGTTAAATTTCAAGGTAATCTGAGAAGTACAAGTGTTTCCCCCCTGATTCTCTTGGATTTCTTCTTTAGAGATCACGTTAAGCCCATCATTGGGGGCTGAAATAGTTTAAACTGGTTTCAGCTAATTCTAGTCTTTATTATAAGTTTTTTGGGCCCATTACCCACAGGAATTATCATCCCCATAGGCTGTCCTGCATCAATACTAGTGTAGTAATTAGTGTTGAAGTATATTAATTCTTGTATCTCCTAACACCTCAAGGTTTTGAGAGAGTTGGTTAATTCACTGTTAACTTGGTATCAGAGCCAAGCCAGGTCGCGAGTTCGAATCCCTGTGGAGGTAAAATTATTCTGCTGGATGTAGAATTGCATGTGTGTGCACAAGTTGTGGACTCACACCTGGTTCCTCAAGTGTTCCTAGGAGAAAACAGCCTCCTGAGGGGGGTTTTGAAGTTTATCAATTCCTGTGTGTCGTAGGACCTCGAGGTTTTGGGAGAGTTGGTTAATTCACTGTTAACAATCAGTAATGGCATCTTTGATTTAGCACAGTTAATCTTCAATGGTTATTTTTTTCCCAATTTTGTTTCAGTGGCTTTAATTGTGTAGGTTTGCAAGGAGATTGGACAGATGTTGGTGCTTTGGCGTGTCCTTGAGGCTGGCAAATCTGGTGGATAATATCTGAAATATTTGTATATCCTATTAAATTATATTTAAGTGTCTTATCAAAGTGCCAATAAAATGCTGATTTATTGGCTTAAGAGAGTTTATCTTTAGTCTTTGTACGTGGAATATAATGTTTAGCTTCCTTGTTTATTTCTTCATATAATTATAATTTTTTCTTTTCATTGCTTCTCCTTGGTTAGTTGAGGAATAGAAATATCTCATTTTATTTATGTCATTTGTACATTGGATGCTATGCAATTTTTTTTCTTTGTAACTTTTTCATTTCCTTTTTGGTATTATACTTGGAAAGCTTTCGAACCCCCTTTTTTATCTAGGAAAGTGTGTTTTCATATTCTTATGGCAGTTTGACAATATTTATTTGCTGTACTATTTCATTAAACTGTTCAGATTGGAGTGTTTTTGTTTTGAATAATAAATTGAAATTGCATATTTGCATTGATAGGGTTTTACAAAGGAGATTGATTTGGAGAAAGATAGATGGCAAGGGTATGGATTCCAGATTGGTAGAATTTCATGCTGTACCAAAACTTTTCTTTTCCATTTGATTTTTTTTTTCTTCTGAAATTTAAATAATTTGTGTACATTTTTCGCTATTATCATGGAACTTCAGCTTCAATATCCAATGTGTGCGTGTGTGACTGTAGCTTAGTTCTCCAACTTATCAAATTAGGGTTCAAACTTAAGACTGGGGTTTAGATACTATGTATTAGGGTAATTTGGATGAGTGTATGATAGTTTTTAGGGGTATAAATGGAGGACTTGTCATATGGATTAGTTGAGAATTAATAAGGTCTATCAAAATTGAGAAGATAATGGAGAATTGAGATGGGAAGGATAATGATCAAATCACTATTTTGTGGATGTCCTATGTTAATATTAGTACCAGTCTAAAGGCTTCCAGAAAATGTAACTAGTTGCATTCAAATTTGATAATCATCCTTTAAGCAGTCTAGTAAAAGTCAAAACACTATGCAAAACAAATTAACAAGGGGTGGACATGTAATAGCTATATAATGAAAGGTTGTAGTCTTTTACCTCTTTTTATTACAGCTTGTTTTTTGAAATCCTCTTAACACTTATCAAATCTTGACCTACTACTACAAACTTCTCGGAAGACTTGTAATCAATTGTTGAAGATCAAAATAAGAACTGACTCAAATTTAGATGTAAACTTTTTTTTTTTTTTTTGTAAACTGTAAGGACTCAACAAGGACACATGTTCAGAAACATGATATAGATCCCAGAATAGAAATCTCATCAATGGCTCGTGCCCCTTCCACGATCATAACTTGGTAAAATCATGATTGAATTTCACAATCTAGGCTTGCTAGATAGCTATTGGAGTAGATTTTTATAACAACACCAAAGCCAAGGCATTTTAAGTTTACACAGAAGCTATGACCTAAAGCAAAGGATTGGACTATCTAAGGTTGCATTAACTAAAGCCGAGGCATTTTAGTGCTTACACAAAAGATGACCTAAAGCAAAGGATTGGACTTTTTAAGGTTGCATTAAACCTGTTCTCTAAGTTTTTTGCCCTTTTTCGTTCTTTTGTTGTTGTCACAAAAGAGGGTCTCGTTCCTTGATTCTTGGTATAGCTCTTGATACATTATTTATGATATCTTTTGAAATTGGTAGAGGCTTGGTGAGTCCAGTATGTAAACCTCTTGAGCAATTTACCCTCTATCAGGAAAAATATACCACATATTTCTTTATTCATGCTATGCACTTATTTTTCTTTATTCATGCTATGCTATTGTAAATAACAGTTGAACTTTTGAGTTGAGGCTGCATTAGATCTACTTTTATTATGCTACTACAATCTTCTTTTAAACTCGTTAGTGTTGTATCTAGATTGGACCTTTTTCAATCACAAAGTCATTAGTTTGGAAGATTTTGTTTAGGAAAATTAACAGGTTCCATTGCTTTTCAGGTACATTAAGGACTATGATGGAGGAATTCTTATGGAATGCAAAATTGATCCAAAGCTTCCATACACTGATTTATCAACAATGATTCGCCGTCAGAGGCAGGTAAATTGAACTGTGTTCCTTCAATGTAGTAATCTTCTTGTTTATTTATTTTAGTTTAAAGGTATTTGTTTTTTATGATTAAATTGAAATACCTTGAGGGAAGTGAAAGAATCCATAATCTCTCAACGTATCTACCCTTCTCTCTGAATCAGGTGCTCCTACATCGTCTTTTTTCTCCTACATCGTCTTTTTTCCAACTCCCTGAAAAGAGCCTCCACTTGGTCTTCCAAGCCTTCAAACGAGATTCCAAGCTTTCAACTTACCTCTATGGTTTTCCTTATGACCCATTATGATGGTCGGTACAGGGGAAGATGATGCAGGACAGCCTAGGGATGTTGTTTACCTGCAGGCTATGGGCCAGACAAAGTGCTTTAAGGAGGCTAGGAACCACTAGGGGAATTCAAACTAAGATAAAACAAGTCTGGACAGCAACTAAGAACAGCCAAAACTCCCAATAGACTTACCCAATGGGACTGAAATTTAATAGGGTAATAGCTTTATACTCCCAGAATAAACCCCCACAAATTCAGGCAAACCAGATTAAAGAATTTATATAACTGGCAAGGATATCAGATCTGTTCTGAAAGTCCAGCAACCCATTTCAGGATTTTATCAAACAGGTGATAGGCATAAACATGACCAGCAGTATCCCAAAACACTGTGAGAACCTTAGAACCATAGTAGTGTAACCCAACAATGTCAAATCTGTTATAACAGTGGTCACAGGTTTTAAAAGAGCACCGGCAGTACTAAATTTAGGACAAAACAGGGCGTAAATTTCAGGTTATCAAACTGTGGTCTAGGACATAAAACAGTCCACCTTAGAAGTATCAAACTGCAGAATTTTATAATAATATAGGGACTGCCGCAGGGTTAGTGAATCCCTGTATGGGTTCTGGTCTGTGTAGTATGTCTGCAGGTCAGATTTTATAAAAGAAGGGTCTCAGACCAGCATAGGGGCTGCAGGTGATGGGTTTGCAATGGACTGATTCCCGATCAGTTTAGAAGTGGCTGCTGGGTCTAGGTTAAGGAAATAGGTCTGCAGAGATCCAAGGGGGAAGGTTCCGATGTGGCCGAAGGGCTGAGAACATATAGAGGGATCTACAGAACAGTGTAGGGGTCTTGGGTTAATTGGGTTTTGTAAAAGATGGTCTGCAGCAGATTTTGAATGGTTTTAGGGGTAACCACAGACTGTAATAAGGCTCAGAAAATACTGCAGAGGAGTTTCTTTAATGGGCAGCAAGAGGATTCAAGAAAGAAATAGGGTTCAGTGTAGGGAACCCCACAACTGGTTGGGATTCAACCATAAAAGTTCTGGAGAATCAAAACTGCATGTCTGCGGATTAGGGTCAGAAAACAGTATGGATTCCTCTTCTTGGGTTAAAGCAATTAGTGTTTCAAGATAGAAGATCAAGAACCTCAGATTTTAGGCATAGAATACACAACACACGCTGTAACAGAGAGAGAGAGAGAGAGAGAGAGAGAGAGAGAGAGAGAGAGAGAGTCTTTCACTACAAGATACCAGGGATCTTGGCCTCTCACCAGGATGCATAAACCCTAGGAATCTTTCCAAAGGGAACCAATCTCTGGTTTTAGGGGGAGGTGGGTCTCCGCCATGATCTCCAAAAAGAATTCTTTGTATTAGTGGATCCATGAGAAAACAATAGAGTTCCAATCCTTATGTAGGTGATGCCCTACATGGTATTTACAAAGCTTTGACAAAAAAATCCAAAGCAATAATAATAAAGACTCTTATGTCCTATATCTAATTAAAACAGAAAATAATGAAATAACTAAACAAAACAGCAACTAAAACTCAAATAACAATATGAAAAAGGCTCCAAAAGATATCCAGCTCATGTCCTCCAGGCTGCACACGTGTGGGCCCCACCTAGGCTGACATGAGGGCCCCACATGGGCTTTGTCATCGATGTCCACATCAGAAGAACTACAATTGATGTCTCCTCTATCATCTGCTCCTTCATTAGCATCTCCTTATGGTTCTCATTCTCCACCATAATAGATAACCTTGCCGTCGCCTAACAGGCTAACACCAAGACATTCGAGAAATTCACCCCTGTTTCCATCTTGACCCTATCACCCCACTACGCAGATTACTTCAAATCAATTCCATCATCACCCACCCCATGCTGAGATGAGTGATACTCTTCACCATCCCTCGATCTACTCTCCTCCCTTTTGCTCCTTCCTGCTGTCGTAATTTGGCCCTCCACTGGATGAAAGTCGTTGGGAGTCCATAACAACTTAGAACAATACAATCCATACCATAAACTGAGAACGTCTATTGAGTCTGACTTCTCTTCACTTTCATGGTCTTCTTTGGCGATTGATTTATCTTTCCCGATGACATCTTCTTCCTTTCGAATTATCGACATCATTGAGGTTTTCACATAATCTTGATCCCCTTTTCCATACGCTTGTCCCTTTCTCCCTTTCCCCTTCAAATGTATCGTTGTCACTTTGTCACCATTGTTTCCCTTTCCCACTTCCTTCTCTGTGGGAATTTTTCTCAATGAAACTCCTTAACAATTTTAGGCTAGGAAGCACGAATAGTGACACGGGTACGATATGATACGGATACAGTGACATGATAATTCTTGAAAAAGTAGGAGAGAATACTACAATTAATTAATTAATATTTTTAGCTAGATTTTATGTTTAATAAATAAATAACAAGTACCAGAGCGTAAATCAATTAGTAGTAGAGGATCGTTCTGGGCCAGCCTTGGTTGTGAGATGGCCATGCAATTATCTGAAAAACCCTAAAAAAAATCAAGAAGAAGAAGAAGAAGTTAATCTGAGATTAGATAACCAAGAAATAAAGAAGCCCTTTACCTGAAAGCTGAAGTGTATGTTACGTTTTGTCTCCCTCCCTTTTTGTTTTTCTTCCTTCTCCTTCTTCTATTTCTTCTTTTCTTCTTACTATAACATCCTTCTTTTTTTGGTATTTCTTTAGTTAAATCATTATTCCTTCATCTCATTTCACCTCAGCTCGCTTGATTTTCCATCTTTGGATTCCTTCGAGTTAGTCTACCCCTTGGCCCTTGCTATGAACACCATGATCTGGATCCAAAACGAAAAACAATTTCTCTACTTCAACATCCTTTTTCCCCCCTCTGCCATCTGTCATGTTTGACCCTGTTGTTGACATGATCAACCCATATAGCTACTTTGAACAACCTAATGCAAGGGCATTTTCACACCAGACTCAAGTGGGGCAGCCTGTGTGAGACAGGGGCACACTTGGGGTAGGGCAATTCGTGTGAGGTGGGATTCATGTGTGGTGGGGCCCATGAAAGAGGGTTCGACCGAGGGCCTATCCTAAGTTGGGCTATAAGATAAAGGGATTGATTCGCCTCCCTTTATTAGTTTGAACTTTTAGAGCAAATGGTTAGTCGTCTTGCATCAAAGTGGTATCAGAGCAGGTTTTGTGTTTGAAACTCCTCACTAAGGGTAATTAAACAGAGGCATTTTCACACTAGGCTCAAGTGGGGTAGCCTATGTGAGACGGGCGACACACTTGGGGTGGGGCAACTCGTGGGAAATGCGCAACTCATGTGAGGGACCCATGTGAGGTGGGGCCTACGGAGGAAGGTTCGGCTGAGGGCCTGACCTAGCCTGGGCTATAAGATAAAGTGATTAATTTGCCTCCCTCTATCAGTTCGAGTTTTTAGAGCAAGTGGTTAGTCTTCTTGCATCACAACCTCTCCCTGTCTAAGATGTCAATCGCTAAAGGAATCACCCCCAAACCAATGACCTTGATCCTAAGTCCTAACCCATTCTGGAGCTCTCTTTATGCTCCACTTAAATGAAACCCTTACAGACATTTCCTATTGCTTTGAAATTTGGAAACCCCCATAGATGCACTAGTATACAGAGGATCCATACTCAACATCCTTCCAACTTCAGGCTGAATCCCTCACAGCCGGCTCTGGGACCCACCCATCTATCAATAATTGCTACCCTCCCCATGATCTGCTTCCTGACTTAAAGATGCGACTGGCTTCCTCGACTGAGGGGAAGACAGACATATATAACTCACGTGGCATTCACTTGACTTGCAAATCACCAGTAGTTCTCCTATCTTTCCATCTTAACGGAGAGTTTGGATACTTGGTGTACCACCAAGGACCCGTGCAACCAAACATGATCTGAGCTGGAATATTCTCGCCATGGCTTCACCAGAGTCAACCGTTATTCTTGGTGTACCCTTCCCAACATCAATCACCACCTCCTTTTTCTGAGGCCATATCCAGCTATTGAGCGCCTGAGCATAGGACTTGATTCTCACCGATTTCTTTTCCTTAACCACATTAGCGGCTTCGTTAACATCTTTAGCAGACCTCCTTATGTTCCTTGAGAACGTGCCAACCATGGTGGTCCCCGAATCAACCAACCTTTCATTGCATCCAGTTCTTCATCCAGTTATTAGTCATTAATCTCTCCATGCAAACTCAGCCATATTTATTTCCGTCCATTGTATAGATTTCAAATTCTTTTATCCTGAACTCTATTTTCATTTTTGAGTTTGTATTTGCTAATTGTTTGATATAATCTGCAATATTCCTTTATTTTATTCTATTTTTAATGTAGGTATTAGATGAAAAGATAAGAAAGCTCTCTAACATTCTTGTTGTTTTTTAATATAGGCAATCGATGAAAAGATAAGAGAGCTCTCTAACTGTCACACTGTCTACCCAGGATTCGACTTTCAAAAGGTTTATATGATTGTCATCTATGGTTTATTACCAGGATGCTCCCAAATCTTCTATAGTGAACCAGATCTAATTCTTAAGTATGTGTATCCAGATTCTTGTTCAATGGTATAAACAATATCAAATGGTAGTAATTCTTAGCATTTGTATATAACCAAATTATGCTGGAATAACATGTTTCATAGCTATTTTTACAGAAATCTCATATAGCCCTCTTTGCTAGCCATTGAAATTGTGGCCTTGTTATGTCATTTTTCTGGATAATGATTTCTATCTCTAAGCTTCAATCAAATTTAAACTAGTGTCAGATGAGAACTTATGCTGAACTCTTGTAAGAATAGAAACATGGCTGGTTGTAATTCCCTTTTCTTCAATTTTAATAAAATCTATGGTGGTTCTTTGACTATTGTCCACCTTTAAACCTCCACCCCCAAAGAAGCTATTGTAGAAATATGCTCAAACTTCCACCGCAACCATGAGATTGCAGGTTCAGTCCCAGCTTCAATGCCTCCCAAAAATTAAACAAAATAAAATGATATCTTCTAGAGGGATGAGAATTATTGTTTATATACTCGGTTAATAAACCTCTATACATATCAAGAGCAGCAACAACAACAACAACAACAACAAGAGCAACAAATTGATAGACCTCAGATTGATCATCTTTTGTTCTCCACAAAATTTGTGAAATGCCCAAATGAAACTCTCTGCCCATAGATGGAAGGGAAGGCTGATGCCCCTGTTCCATCTGGTTTTCTTAGGAGGTCCAATAATTTTGTGTTTGCTGCTGACCACCATTGATGAAACAAAAATCTTCCCAAAGCAATTGCCACCGATCCCTCCTGATAGATACTAAGCAGATCCTCCTTGTTTTAAATGAGGATCTCCCTCGCAAAGGGATAGAGACATGGGGTAAGTGTCAGCCCATGATACTCTGCACCATGGGGCTTACCTCTTCCCAGCCCACGTTTTCATCAGCGGAATCACAGACTACCACCTTGCTCCACCATCCAAAGCTACCACCTGTTTAGTCATACATAGCTTTCAGAGATTTCGTTCCTCCACTGGGATTCAGATTGAGATTGGGAAAATTGGCTATGCTATTAACTTCTAAAGGAATCTAAGGTCTTTAGATGATGGTTGCAAAAATCCCGTCAAGGCACGTAGGCAAAGTTTCTGTACCCCTACCTTTTGGGATAATGATTCTTCTAGAATGACCCTCCGTGGAGCAGTCAGTAATTGCTAGTCATTGCTTTTTCTTTCAACCAACCATGTCTGACCTCCTTCCTGTTATATTTTGATTAAATTTACCCTCTGTGTTTAGCTTGCCTACTTTCTTTAAGCAATATGTTACTCACCCTCACACTAGAGTAGAGTGCTGTACTTTTATAATCTTGGACAGGTTTTTCACTCTCTATAACTCTGTTAACGTGCGACTTTACTTCCAAGGATTCCTCAATGTTGAAGGATTTAGTTTCAATGGCTATTGCCCTTCTCTTCACTCTTGCTTACTCTAAATTCCAACAGGATCAAGGGATAAGCTCCAACAAAAAATTGTACTTTCTATACTCTTCCTTATCACGTTTTTTGAAGAATTATTGTGCTATCACCTGCTACACTCTTTTACATTTTTATGCTAATTCTATGTTCTCATGAATGTATTTATTTCTAATTCTGTTTGTTTTAGTCTTGCCACTCTTCCATCTCAAAATCCTTATCTTAGCTGCATTGGTTCTATGTATATGTTGTTTGTTGGTTGCTAACATTTTGCTTCATAAAGCATGGCTGGTCTTATAGCCATTTTATAAATTTATTTTATTTTTCAATTTTAATGTTATGCATTTATCACACAACACTCTAAAAGAACCTCTCCGCTTCATCAATGTTTGCACTTGATTTTGGTACAGGCATCAGAGGATCCTTTTATTTGGCGGCACTTACTATTCCTTTTATTGGTTGGCAAGGCCTCGTTTTAGGATTGTAGTATCATGGCACCTAGTACTTCTGAAATGACATCTTTTGGTTTATAGTGACATCCGACCAAGGGATCACCAATTCAATTGTTGGATATGACCAAAATGTCATAGGACTTATGAACATCAAAGGATAACCCCAAGATCACATCTTAAGTAGTGCATTTAGGCATTTTTTAGCTAATATACGTGGATCTAGTTATGTAAACCGGAGTATTTTATCAAATACTTTTTGTATGCATATCCAAAATACGAGCCATTTGTTTCATACAATGTAAATTATGAGATCTACTTAACTATATTCCGGTTTGGTCAAATTCATCTTCTAACCCCTCTAACTCATAAATTGTCTGTTTCCCAAGATAGCAAAATCAACGGTGGGTTCCGGTCGAATGACCTTAATATTTACACCATGGGACCACCATGTCAAATAAATTTATGAACAAAAACTATCGAAATCTGAGACCTCCAAGAGGGTCATTTATAGAGATGTGCAATGAGTTACGAAGGCGCACTTGCACCGAATAAAAAACCTACAAGCTTTCTAGAATAGTTTTATAAATTTTATAGTGTAACTTTACAAGCTTTCAACAATAGTTATAAAGCTTTCTAGTGTATCTTTTTTGATCTTCCATCTTGGCATATGCCTATTGATCATATGAAAAGTTTGGCCATCATTCTTTATAGAAAATAAGGGTATAGCCCATTCATATACAATGTTTGTATCCCTTAATTTTTTATATTATAGAATGATTATTTTATTCAAAGTTTCTTTAATAATTGATTATGAAAATGGCAAGCTTTCTTTTTTCATAGAAAGTGAAAGGGAAGCACTTTTGCCCATATGATATGCCTATCCCTTCTTACTTTTTTTTAATCATTTTTTAAGTATGAAAGCTTTTCATAATTTAAAGTAAGATATCTCAATTATGTTTTTGTCTTATATTATGAAAAAAGAGAGTTTATTCCCATTTCATTCTAGAAGGTGAGGGTAATTCATCATCTCTTACATTCTTTCCTTACAATATGTATGTTGCTATATTTCTTTTTTCTTTTTTTATTTCATACCCTTTTCTACTATTTTTAGCCATGACAAGTTCATGAGAAACTTAGCCCAAAACACATATTTTGGGTTTAAGAAATCTACAATGAAATGACTTAATCTCATTGTTTATAAATAACCAAAAAAGATAGAGGTCATAATGTTTGGAATTTTATATCTTTTTATTTTCTAAAATATTTTAAGTTTTTTAGTGATTCATCATAGAAATGCCAATTCTTCTTTTTTTATAGAAAGTAAAAGGATAGCATGTTCTCTTATATATTACTTTTACCCCTTGTCACTTCTTTTTTTTTTTCTCAATTTTAATATATGAGTTTCTTTCTCACTTTTTTATACAAGATGTTTCATTTTCCTTTATACTTTAAGTTATAAAAGATTAGTTACGAGAAGGGTTTATCATCATTTCTTTTTAGAAAGTGATGGTAGCTCATTATCTCCTACACTCTTCTCCTACAAGATGTATGTTATTATGTTTCTTTCTCCCTTCATTTCATGCATTTTCTATTTTTTTCACTATGGCAAGTTCATTAAAAACCTAGCTGAAGGCATTTTGGGTTTAGGAAATCTACAAGGAAGAGACCCAATCTCATGTTAGTAAATAATCAAAGAAGATATAGGGCACAATGTTTGGAGCAAGAATATTGACTAATGGATGTAGGTTATCACTAGAACAATATTGAAATGACTTTTCTTCGAATCTTGGACATGTTTGTATAAACAATTATCTTTAAATGAATAACTTATCTACTTCTTTTGATATGTGCTAACTTTCATATTTCATATGGTTATATGAAAGGATGCTAAGGTAACTCTTTACCCTCTTTACATTCTCTTCAAGTTGTCAATCCAAGTATGCTTATGTTGTAGCATTTCTCCAATTGCTCAATAATATGAATCTTTTAGCATTGTACTCTAATTCAACTTAGGTTAGAGACATGATAAAACACTCTCCTCTAACTTAGGAACTTAGGATATGACTTATACATAAAATGCCAAATCCTATGAAATAATGTAGAACTTTAATAAAAATAGCTTTAATGCTCCAACCAAATTGAAAGCGGATCAAGCCAAGCTATTTATGCAAGGTAAGAAATCTTTTAACTTGATGTGAAAATTACTGTTACACTTATAATAACTAACTAATATTTAACTTAAAGTTAACTATTTCAAACCTAAGTTGGAACTTTGACAAGAGTAATTTTAATTCTTTAAACAAGCTAGATGGGGATCAAGCCAAGCTTCTCGCAAGGTGGGCACTTACTTAGTTTGATGTGAGAATAAGAGTTAACACTTCTAAATAACGAACTTTGGATTCTTGCTTAGTGTTAAGCATTGTTAGATAGAAAATATCATTAAAGTAACTAAAGGCTATAGCAAAATAAAGTTGCTAACCGCAAATACGAGCGAAAGGGGTCCTTAACACCTTCCCCAATTTGTAATTGAACTACTTACCCAAGATTCTTATAAGTGGACCAAGTTAATGGAGTCAGATGCTTTCACACCCGTTTCAAAATTCAAAAAACTTATTTGTTTTTAAAACCGATGTCCATCCACATCATTAAAAATGATAATGGCAACTCTAAATCATTGTGGAATCATTCCTACAATGGAAAAATCTATTTTTCAAAGGGATCTATCCATCGTGCGAAAGTTGAGGCTCACAATCATCCTGCTCTTATTTCATGGGCAACATCCTATTAAATCTTTCCCTTCTTATGGATGATTGAATCAATAACAAAAGTGGCCGCTCTGGTGTATCTCTTCATCATCAATCTTAACTACATCTTTGTACTCCTATTTTTATTGAAAATTCACTTCATATATTCTTTTTTAGTCCAACTTAAAACCTTTTGATTCCAAAACATCATATGATAATTCTAACTAGGTATTTGCCCTCACTTTAATCTTGTCAATAAAAAATATATCGCTGGCAAGCAACATAAACCATGGACCTCCACATGTATATGCCTAGTCAACTTATCCCTATCTAAAAAAATTACTATCCATAACTTATGCAAAGAGATATGGCTGAATATTGATCCCCTGATGTAGTCCTACTATGATTGAGAACTCACTTGATGCGTCTCGTCTAGTTGTTCTAATACCATTTACCATTCCATCATCCGTATCCTTAACTAAGTCAATATATCTACTTGAGACCCCTTTCTTTCCAAACCCACCAAATTATCCCTCTAGGTACCCTATCATATTCTTCTCTAAGTCATAAAGACCATGTGAAGATCTTTTTTTTCTTCTTAACTTTATCATCAATTGCTTAGGTAAAAAATAGCTTTAGTTGTTGATCTTCTAGCATATATCCAAACTGATTTTCTAATACTCTAATTCATGTCTTAATCTATGCTTAATTACTCTCTCCCTAAGTTTCATTTTATGACTTGTAAGCTTGATCATAGGATAATAAGTGCAACTCGAAATGTTTCCCTTGTTCTTATATAGGCATCATGATAATTTTTCTTTGTTCATCCTGCATTTTCTTTTTTCAAACAATATTATTTAACAAGTTAGTTAACCATGATAAGCTCTCGTCTTCCATGCATTTCAAGCATAGGTTGGGATACCATTAGGCCGTAAGACCTTTTCTGCCTTTATCTATCTTAATGCCACTTTAGACAACCTAGTTCAATGATTTTATGTATAATTTCCCATTTCATCGATGTTATGTATTTCCTTCTAAACCAATATTATGATTCTCATTTAATAATTTTTGAAAGTTCTTTCCCTTTCTTTTATCTCCTTGCCCTTCTCAAAGCACTGTGATCCTCACTCTTAATGCTAACAAGATCTAGGTCTCTACATTTCCTCTCCCTTATTTTGGTAAGTTTGTGTACATCAATCTTACCATCACTAGTACCCAAGTTACAATAAAAGCCATCATACTTTAAATTTGGCCTTGGCTACTACGTTCTTATCTTATCTTTTAGTGCTTTGTACCCTTCCTAGTTTTTTGCCAGTCCCTATAACAAGACCCTTGACTCTAATGGCTGTTTAAATATCATGAATTCACCACCACCAAGTTTCTGAGGATGATTGTCCTTTCCTTCTAGACTCTCCAAAGACCTTGTTTTCTACGCTTTAGTACAATCATCCATCTCATTCCATATAGCATCTTCCAAATTTTACTTTTCTTTTTATCATCCCCAGTTAAATACAATCTTTCATTGTAGCATAAAAATAAAAAATAATTAAATAACACTAAAATTTTCTTTTTTTAGGTTTCATCATATATGAGACGAACATCATGACCGAGATGATGATTGGGCCATGCTCACAGCTTTTTAGTTGTCTTTTATTTACTTTGTCTTTTTATATCTCTTGTTGGAGGGGGATATATGTTGGTGAAGGTATTTTAGTCTATATGTATTATTTATGAGTATTTTCGTTAATAAACGTAGTTGGGGGTTATTTAGTCATGAGAGTAGTAAAGAGGGGTTTAAGTGTCAATTTGTATTTACTATAAAAAAAACCTTGGCCATGGAACTCTATTTATAGAGCTCACGACCAGCCAATCTCTTATGTACTAAGAATTTAAAAAAAAAAGTCTCTCATGTTGCTCTCTCTTCTTCCTTTTGTTTTGGTTGAAGTTGAAGAACCTTCAAAACCTTGCAATGGGTCTAGGCTCCACCTAGTTTAACGCTATTGGTGGAGGCCACTCCCTTCCCCTTGGGTTAAAGGTCTTCCTCCTCCTTCTTTGAATATATATATATATATATATATATATATATATATATAAACACCAATATCAAGTTGTTTTTATTAGAGATTAATT
>JAOXJP010244129.1:0-22834 GCA_025762735.1 Platanus orientalis | reverse complement strand
TCCCAAACCCACAGATCCATGGTCATTTCATCATTATCACATTTAAATCTTTTTATTTTATTTTATTTCTATTTTATTTTCCATTTTCAACAAAAACGCCTTTAAATCTTCAAAACATGGATCAAATCATGTTTTTGATGCTTGAAATCGGTAGATCTAGCGTTTATTTGTGCTAATCTACTGATTTTTTTTAAGCAAAAGAAGGAAATTTGAAAAATAAATGAATAAACGCACCTTTAAGGCGAAACAACGAAGAACACTAAAAAAGGGTCTTAGATCCTTTAAATCTTCAAGATTTGGAGTTTTTTTTGTAAAAGATTGCAAGATTTCAACACAAAATGATGTTAACAATGTTTTTGAAGCAATAAAAGTGAGCTTTGGGGGGTTTCTAACGAGTTTGGGGGGTTTCTGTGTGAAACCCCTAAACAATTTTCGGTTTTAATGTGTTTGGCATCGGGACGATGATCCAGGCTACCGGATCGTGGATTGGGCGATCCACATCCGGATCGTCCGATCTGGGAGCCTAGATCACTGATCCAAAAAAGCTGTAACAGGATCAACCAACCCCTATCCTGGATCGTCTGATTTGGGACGATCTGGAACGATCCAGTCCTAGATTGGACAATCCAAGGCCAGGATCATCCAATCTTTGAAACCAATGCAGTCAGAGATCTTGGAGATTACACAAAACAATGAAAATAAATAAACTAGATTCCTACTCTCAAGTCAAGCACACTTTGAATTCAGTTAGGATAATCAAGTAAGAAATCTACTCTAGACTAAGAATTGAACCAAATAAAGAATCTAAACAGGATCAGATTTAATGTAAAATATAACTAACAAACTACTTGTAGAGTTAAGGAAAAACAACTAGACTATGTGATGAAGACCTAAGATAAAACACAAGGTTAGGGACTAATGTTCACACAGTGGGTCTAAGGTAGATAAGTTCCAAGTCCAGAAGGAGGGTCAATTCTGGGCTAGCAGGGTCAAAACTGAAGTTTATGATAGGGGGAGCTTTTATTGGAACCTCCAAAATTGCTCTCTGCACCCCGATTAAATTTTTTTTCAAAATTCCAGCCAGTACCCATGTTTAAAATTACCCTCTTTACCCTTCTCTCTACACCCACCCCCTCTCTCTCCCACTGTTAGAATGAACTCCGGTGACCCCAGCAGCAGCGGTGGCAGCAACGGCGACGGCCTCCTCCTTCCTCTTCCTCCTTTTTTTTTTTGTTTAGTTTTGTTTGTAGGTCTGAACAAAGGCTTTCTGTTCGGACCTGCAGGGCTGAACAGAGGGCTGGAGGTCCGAACAGGGTGTTTGGCCCTACTGGTTTGAACAGAGAGCCCAAACGTTTGGACCAGCAGGGCCGAAAAGAAAGCCCAGGGCCGAACGAGGCCATTCCAAGGAAAAAAAGAAGAAGAGAGGGATAGAGAGAGGGAGAGGGAGAGGGAGAGGGAGAGAGATAGAGAGATGCGGGAGAGAGGGAGAGGGAGAGAGAGAGATGCGGAAGAGAGAGGGAGAAAGAGAGGAAGAGAGAGAGATGCGGGAGAGGGAGAAAGAAGGTAGGGGTGTTTTAGGTAGGAGAGGGGGTGTGAAGAGAAAAAAGAGGGGATGGAAAGATGGGGAAGAGGGAAAGAAATTTTGGAGGTGCTATTAGAAGCTCCCTTATGATAGGTGCTGTTTGAGATAAAGCAGTAAGGTATAAAAGGGGTTGAAGGGGTTAGAATTAGAAAATAACACAGGCTATTTGAGGATAGGATGTGGGGCTGGAACAGCAGGGTTTATGTGTGGCTAAGGGCTGAATAGGTCCAGAACAGATGATCAAACAGAGAAGTAAAGGTCAGGATTAGGGACTGATATGTGTCAGATCTGGACTAGACAGCAAGCTGTAAGTGCCAGATGTATACTCGAGGCAGGGGTGTGGCAAGGCTGGCTGCCTTAGGTTCTTAGAAACAAACCAGGAAACAGAGAACCACTATAAGCTGTATTTGGAATTGGTTCTGATCAGAACCACTATAAAGATAGATCCCAAGGACAGAGTTAGGCATGCAGGAGATCAGAATTTAATAAAGGACAAAGGAAGGGTGAAGCAAAGGCTGTTATAAAGGTCAGACTCTCATTGGGAACTTTATTCGAACAGGTAGTATGTGGGCTGGTCTGAAAGTGTTAACAGCAAGTGTTACAGGCTGCAAGAGTTTAGAAGGGTAGTATTAACAGCAGCAAAAAGAAAAGGGCCTCCACTGTGCTTGAGAAGATTATGACTTAAAAGTTCTGTAGGTGTCAAGGTTAGCAGATGATGGTTAAGCTAGACCAGCACACATGTAAGAAGGTGGATGGTCTGATAGATGGTGTCTGATCATGATGCTGGTGGGCTGATAGCTGACAGAATGAGGGAAGGACAAGAATTGGTTTTGAATATGGGATTACGGCAGCTGTAAAATCAGTCCTAGGTCCAGTTGCAGGTTTAGAAATCAAGGAAGGTCCAGCAGAACAATCTGAGAGCCCAAGAAGAGGTGGATTTTATTTTCTGAAGATGTGATGAACTTTGTAATGAACCCAGGAGTTTCTGTAGCGTCTTGTTCAGGTCCAGAAAATCTGCTGAGGCTATGTATATGGTTTTCATGCGGGATAGTGGCTTAGTTAGGTTTAAACAACAAGAAACAAGAGAAAACCCCTGGTGTCTTGGGTGTAATCAAGAAGTGCATATAGGGTTTTGAAAGAGGCTTCAATGCAGGGATCAAAGGAGGAGAAGATAAAGAAATAAGTGTGCCTTGTGTGGAGAAAATCCTACCCCACAACCTAGGAAAACCCTAACTAGGCTTCAAGTTTAGGCACAAGAAATTTGAAAGAGACAACAGCAAAATTGTGGATGCAAAAGAGCCATTTTTATTCCTTCCGTCATTGTCTTCTTACATGAGTTCTTCCCCCTTTTAAACACAAAAGACCTTCTAAAACCCAAGGGAAAGTTGTCCCTCCCTCTTTCTATAAAAAGAAAAAAAACAGTCAAACACTTCTATCTTTCCCCTTTAAAAACCTATTATAAAAACCACTTCAAAAAAATACCCTTATCAATAATCCTAATACCTACTATGTCCTACTCTACTTAAAAGAGAAAAATAACAAAGTAACACATGAAATGATTTTAGTAAAGGCCTCTACTAAGCATCTTAAAGACTCATGTGATGTGGCCAAGGTGACTCTCCATGTCCACGTGTGGACCCCATCTAGACATGTATGGCTCCCATTTGGTCTTCATTGTCCATAATCAAACTCCCCTTGTTTGAAAAAACTCGTCCTCGAGTTTTGTAGTAGGAAAGAAACGGCAACTCGAATAGCTCAAACCATGTCTCCATAAGCATTCTCATCTCACGAGTTAGGTTATGGAAAGAACTCATAGTACAAATCATCAGCCTTCGTCTAATGCAGCCCCACCAAGGATTATTAATCAAAGAGATAAAACATGGTAGGCTGAAGATGGGAGTGTGTAAAGGCTCTCGGGTAGGGGTTTATAGTCTCAAAAATCTGGTCAAAACAGCGAGGGTATGCAAAGAATTTGGGGCTCAAACAGCAGGTAAACAAAAGGGAACTTCGGGTAGTTCACAGAGTTGATGGAGAATATGTTCAGGTTTAGGTTTAAAACAGCAGATATATTTTATTATTGTGAATGACTGAATCAGGGTCTGTCTGGGGTACTTGGTGTTCTGAAACAGCAGATCTAAAATGTATTTAGAATAAGATTCACGGTAGGTTTAAGGAATAAATCAGGGTTAGTACCAGTGTCCAAAACAGGTTCTGTTTAGGTTTAAGCAGTGAGGTATCCATCAGGTTGTATGGAGTTTAGATTAGGAAAGGACTGAAGCAGTATGGGTATAGGTATAGGACTGAAACAGCAGGGTAATTTAAAGGGTTTGCTCAGGTCACAGGTTTAAAACAGAATGTAAAGAGGTGCTTCAGATCTGATTGATTATAGCAGTGATAAGAAGTATTCTTACAGTTGCAATAATGAAACTTAATGGAGTTCAATCAGTTGGCAAACCTCTGATGAAAGCAGGAAACTCAAGAGTCCTGATCTGATTAGGACTAGGTTCAAATGTTTCAGAAAACCTTTCCAATGTGAAACACCGCTTGGATTCAATCAAACAACAATAGTTTCCAATACAGAAGCTGCCGAGATTGCTTGAACAAGGAAATACTCACTGTACTACTTCAATAGATCAGAGAGGTGTACCTCTCTGTTGCTGCAAGGAGTAACCAGGTTGCTTTTATGTTTTGGTTATGAAAACCCAAAGCGGAAAAACAAAAGGACTGGTGGTGCCGCAGGCTCTAAGAAGAGTGGGGAAGATGTTTTCTTGATGAAATCAAGGAAGGGGAAGCTGTGGGGAAGTGGCTGCAGGTTATGTTTTGAGAAGGAAGAATTTCTTTATGTAAAAGTCAGAAGAGATGTGAGTTTAGGGCTGGCCGATTGATATTGGAGAAGGAATTAGGATTAGGATGTCGGAGAATTTGAGAAAGAGATGGGGAAAAAGGCAGGTTACAGATTTGGGTATCAAGAAGTGATCAGGAAAGCTTCTTGAGGCTTTCTTGAAAGCTTGGATAGCTAATTTAATGGCAGCAAGTTGCAGAGACAGCAAACAAACAAAGAGAAAGACGAAGAAGAAGAAAGAAGAAAGAAATATATAAGTACCTTGTGTGGAAAAATCCCTGATCCACAACCCTAGGAAAACCCTACCTAGGTTCAAGTTTCAGGCATGAGAAAACTTGAAGAATAATATTCATTTGTGGGAGCAAGGACAACCAAAATTTCATTAATCATAGCATAGTCGATTACAATAGGGATATTCTCCTTTTTAAAGACCAAAATTCAAATTAAAAGAAATTACAATAAATAAAACCTAGACATAAAGGATCCCTAACTAAAGACCTTCTAATTAATACTTTCTAAAAGAGAACTAGGCCAAAACATAGGCTTTAGAGAAGCAATTGACCAGCACATATTTTGCTAATAATTGTGCTGTCCAAATTTTCCCGAAAACAATAATACTAAGCCCCTTCATGTCCTAAACTCTAATAATGCATGAAATATGAAATAAAACATGGAATTGGCTCTAATAAACTCCTAACCAGCAACATAAAGACTTCTCTTGGTTCCAAGAACATTTCCTCCACGTGTTTACATGTGTCTTCTCGTGTGGACCCCACCATGACCCATGTGTGGGTCCCACCTGGTTCTAATGTCTGCATCATAATTATTGGGGAAAAAAGTCTGCATCATTGTCTCTGGCTCATTGGCTAGTGTAGCTATTAGAACAGACTGGATTTCTTTCTTGTTTGGAACTTGCTTCTCATTAGCTGGCTGATCACGAACTTGGACAATATTAGGGCACTCATATGTAATCACCATTGGTTCCTCAAGCGGGTTGTCACTAATCTGATCAGAATCTCCCGCAACAAGATCATCTTTCTCAGCTTTAGACTAGTCTTCAACACCTCTGGCCTTCTCTTCAAATCCGGGGCTGCACTCTTGGGCTACTCTTCCTTTTTGGACTCAAACAAGGTGATTCTAAAGATTCCTTGACTTTTTTCTTATCTGACAATTCTTGAACAAATGGCACCACACCAACATGCTTTACTTGGAAACAATAATATACTCCCTAATCACAAAGCTACAAAATATTAGTGGTCTTGTTGAAAGTAGCCTTCCTCTCATCCAACCATTTCTTTCGTAGAATCATTTGATGATTCTTTAAAACACTTTCTTCCAAGTAGCACTCAACACCATCAATGTATACTTTGTGCTCAAACTGAATAACATAGTAACCCTCCTTATAATAACAAAATGATCCTGCTTCAGGATGTTGTGAAAGTCTCTCAGTCAATCAAGGAGAAATGAAGTTATCATCATATTGGTCACTTATTATGATCCCAATACCCTTTCCATGAGGGAAAGTACACGTATACTTAACTATGAAAACCATTTACTTTCCTGGGACCTCAACTAGCTAAAGAGTAGCTTTGGCATTTGAACTGACGAAGAACAAACCTGGGATGAACTGAAAATTAACCCATTAAAGATCCGTAGGATTCAACTAGATGGAAATACAGTTGGTAACCTGGCTTTGATACCAAAATTGATGCAAGACAACCTAGAGATGTGCTGTGTACTTGTAGGTTAATGGGCCCACAAGACTAGGACAGGTTCCACTCAAGAATGAGAGCAAAGTAACACCTTTGAATACCCAAATCAGATTTTAAATAACCAACATCTCATTTATATGAATCTTGAACTTAAATAACAGGTTAGGTAATTAACCAATATGAAGATGAAAGTTTGAATCAAGATAGAAGTTGTGGCAGTACTCAAATAGACTAGGGTCTAGTACTACAACACCCACTAATCAATCTGATTTTGTCTTAGAGACAACAACAAACAATCATTATATGTAGATGCAAGAAACATAACTCAGCAAGTACCATTGTACTTAGAAAGGGTGTAAGAACTTGTACTCAACACCCTATATCTAACTTTGTGTCATATCATGCATTATCCTCCTTTTTTTGTAGCTTGTGTTGTTTTTTCCTCAATATCTGTTCCTCGCAGTATATTTGAGGCATTGTCACAGCCACAATGGAAGGATGCAATAGTTAAAGAGATGAAAGCCTTGGAAAAGAACAAGACATGGGAATCAGTGGATCTTCCTAGAGGAAAGAAGTTGGTTGGATGCAAGTGGGTTTTCATAGTCAAGTACAAGTTTGATGGATTAGTGGAAAGGTATAAGGCATGGCTAGTGGCTAAAGGGTATATTTAGACCTTTGACATCAACTACCAAGAGACATTTGCTCCTGTAGCCAAAATGAACTTAGTTTGGGTGCTTATATCATTGGCAACAAATCAAAAGTGGCCTCTGTTATAGTTCGATGTGAAAAATGAATTTTTGTGTGGAGATCTAACATAAGAAGCATACATGGCTCCTCCACTTGGATTCCGTATATCAAATGCCGAGGGTTAAGTGTGCAGATTAAGAAAGGCCCAGTATGGTCTAAAGCAGCCACCATGTGCATGGTTTGAGAGATTTAGATTTGTTATGATATGCTATGGATATAGGCAAACCCAAGCAGACCATACACTATTTATTAAATGTCAAGGGCCGAAGATAACAACATTAATTATATATGTGGATGATATTGTAGTTACTCGGAATGACGAGTTAAAGTGGCTAACCTAAAAGGTTATTTGGAAAAAGAGTTTGAAATAAAGGATTTGGACATTCTAAAGTACTTTTTTGGGATAGAGGTAGTCATATCAAAGCAAGGTATATTTCTATCCCCAAGGAAATATGTATTAAACTTGCTGAAAGAGTAAAAAATGGAGGGATATAAACTGTGTGCCACACCTATTAAGGCAAATCACCGATTAAAGGAAAATGACAGTGAAAGACTCATTGATGCTCAGAGATTCCAGAGATTGGTAGGGAAGCTAATCTACCTATCACTTACATGTCCCGATATCATGTGTGCAATAAGTGTGATTAGCCAGTTCATGCAAGCTCCAATTCATGATCATATGGAGGCAGTGTATATGGTTCGTAGATACCTTAAGGGATGTCCTAGAAAGGGAATGTTATTTAAGGGACATGGGCATCTATGTGTAGAAGTATATATTGATGTTGATTGGGCTGGCTCATTCATAGATTGTAGACCCACATCTGGTTATTATTCTTTTGTTGGAGGAAATTTGGTTATCTGGAGGAGCTAGAAGCAGTCTATCGTTGCTAGATCAAGTGCAGAGGCTGAATGCAGATCTATGGCTCACGACTTTTGTGAGTCCCTATGGTTGAGGATGTTACTTTATGAGGTTGGATTTTCAGTAACGGGACCAAATGACCAATGAACCTATACTGTGACAATAAAGCAATAATTAGTATTGCACATGATCCTGTCCAACATGATTAGACCGAACATGTGGAGGTGGATTGTCACTTCATCAAAGATCATCTAAAAAAGGGCAGCATATGCACTCCATTCATTCTGACTACAGAACAACTTGCAAATGTGTTCACTAGTGGAGCATAATTCATGTATTTGACTTGCAAGCTGGGAATGATAGATATCTATTCTCCAACTTGAGGGGGGAGTGTTGAATTATGTTTATGTTAGAATACATGTGTATTCGAGGATATTTGATATACTGTACTTGGGATGGTGTACCACTGTATTTGGTAATAATGCACTCCACCATATGAGAACACAATCATACGATTCCCCAATCGTCTCTCTCTCTCTCTCTCTCTCTCATTTCTCTCTTTCTTCTACTTTCCCCTCTTTTTTTCAATATCTTGAGAATTAACTTCTCTAACTACTAGTTGGTCCAAATTCACTACCTCCCCCACTGGGATCAACAAGCTCTTTGCAAGATTAAGATGTAGCATGAATAGTTGGATACTGCTTCGAAGCATCATAATACACATCTTAGCCATCTAATCTGCCTTTGAGAGTTATCACAAAAGATGGTTGTACCATTTGTATATTGGAGATGAGTGACAACCAACTCTTCGCGCCCTACCCGAAATCCCTCGATCATTCCAATCTCAACTGCCTTCTTTAACATTCCCCCAGAACATTGACCACTTGCAAAAAAAAAAAAAAAAAGAGGATAAAGGATTTCCTTGTTGAAGGCCCGTACTACACCCGAAGTAGCCTTTTGGGGATCCGTTCACCAAGATTGAGAAGGTTGCCAAACTTATCCACTTCCACATCCACATTCTCCATTTCCAACCAAAACCGTATTTAGCCAAAACATACATCAAGAATTCCCAGTTTGTTTGATCATATGTTTTTTTTCAGGTCCAACTTACACATCACGCTAGGTTTACCTTCTTTAATTCACGTATCGATACATTCATTTGCACACAATACCCCATCCACCATGGTTCTTCCCCTAAAAAACGCCCCTTGCTTCTTGGGACTACTTCTGGTTGTACCTTGGAAAGACGTAACACTAGACATTTCGATATTATCTTATAAGTGCTTCCCACCAAACTCACGGGTCTAAAGTCTACCAACTGGTCAGCACTTTCCTTCTTTGGGATCAAAGAAATGTATGTTTCATTATTGCCTTTGTCAAGAAACCATTTTTCATGGAAATCTTTTATAACCAGCATCAAATCCACACAAAGCACTTCCCAACAAGCCTTATAAAAGGAGAGAGAGAATCCATCTGGTCCAGGGGCCTTATCACCCTCCATCATCCACACCGCCTTTTTCATCTCCTCCTTTGAGAAAGGTCTTTCCATCCTTGTTGCTTGGCTTTCATCAATCTGTGGTAACTTTAAGCCGTCCTTATTTGGCTTGCTAGGTTGGTTTCCAGTGTATAAGTGTTTAAAATAATTTTTCAAAATTGCCCCAAATTTCTTCCTCTTCCACCCCCCCACAGAGCCGGCTAATACCATTTATGGCCCTACGACATTAGGCCATCCTGTGGATAAATTTTGTGTTATGTCTCCTTCTTTAATCCATTGGATCCTTGACTATTGCCTCCACATAATTTCCTCCATCGTCAACACCCTCTCACAACTCCTCCCTTTCTAATCTTTCCTCCTCCTGCAACCCCTCCTCTTCTCCTTTGCTGCCCCATTTTTGAATTCGTTCAAGAATCTGATCTTTTCTTTGATCAACTCGTCAAAATACATCTTTGTTCCAAATTCGAAAAGCATCTCTAACGGTTTTCAGTTTTAGATGGAATCGTTGGCTAGGGGCCCCCCAAACCTTAGTGCCATTCCACCAATTCTTCACTAGATCAATGAAGCCCGGCTGTAGCAACCACATATTCTAGAAATGAAATGGTTTAGGGCTTGGCCTCCTTTCTTCCCCCCTCCTTTTAGCATGATAGGAATATGATCTAAGGCTATTCTCAGAAAAGAGCATGAGCTGACTGGTGAGAAGTACTCTTCCCACCCCACCGACACTAGGAAAGAGTCCAACTTGCTAAGTGCTGGATTTTCTTAGAAGTTAGATCACGTAAGTCGGACCACCACAATAAGAATGTCAATAAGCTCATCCTGGTCGACAAAATCACAAAACATACCCATCCCCTGGGTTCTTCTTGTCCCTCTGTTCTTGTCCTCCATAAAAAGCACCTCGTTAAAATCATTGCCAATACACTAGGGCAGGAACCATCTGTTTTTGATCCTTCTCATCTAAAAAATTCTCCAACAACGAGCCCCTAATTAGACCATATACCCCTGTTACCACCCATTGCTGATTTTGGCCCTTCACCCTAGCCATTATTGAAATGGAAAAGTTGTCCACCTGGGACTCATAGATCTCCACCTGCATCTTATCACACATTATAAGAACTCCTTCTCCGGCACCCTCTGATATAAGAGCCAAACCATGCTACGTCCTCACCTGTGCTTAGATTGGAAATCACCTCGTAATCTAGGCTTTCTAGCTTTGTTTGCCTTTTTTTTTTTTCTGAAAGATAAAGAAATATATTAAAAACTGAAGCAAATAGAGGCAACATAAGACTTGCTCCAAGAGACAAAACAAGTAAACGAACAAAGACGAGAAACGAAACAGATGCAAGCAGAGCAACAACAAAACAAAACACAACAACACTAAGACATCATGATAAAAGAGTCCTAATTGAACATCCTGGCTCCATAGCTACTACGAGCACCGACGGGGACAGCAGACGGCCAATCATAAAGGCTATAAAGGACAGCATCGTGCAATTTCCGGTCTGGCAAAGACGAGCCTTCAAAAATCCTCTTGTTTCACTCTTTCTAATTAGACCAACAAATCGCCGCAGGCAACATAACCCAGATCACCTTCCCCAATATATTCCAGAGTCTAGGAGGCTGTGAAAGATGGCAAAGAAAAAGATCACGTTGAGTAGCTGGTTGGACCCAAGAAACCCCCACACTCGCCAGGAAAAAGTTCCAAAGGGCCACAACGTTAAAGCAATGAAGAAACAGATGACTGGCGGATTCATCATCAAGTAGACACATGTAGCACCAGTTTGGGGGTAACAAGGCCTCTAGCAATTATATTATCCACCGTTGGGGGCACGGTCCCACCAAAGCAACCACATAAAGAAAGAAACTTTGGAAGGAATAAGGGAGTTCTAGATAAAATTGCTAGGGCAAGAGGCAGGCTTAGGGACACTCAGAGCTTCATATATAGATTTGACTGAAAAACCTTTCTCCTCATTAAGAAACCAGATTCTTTCATCCTAGAGATCCCTATCACCCAGATTATACTTCTGTAAAAGAGCCAACAACCTCCCCATCTCCTCAATTTCCTAATTGTTAAGGTTCCTTCTTGGGTGAATGTTTCAAGAGCACCACACTCTGGATCTGATCATATGATCACGCACTGATCCCCATTGGCAAGAAGCAATACTGTAACAGGAAGGAAATAAATTGTACAAAGGTTGAGGGGAGCACCAAGAATCGTGCCAAAAAGACACCTTCTCACCGTTATCAACCTTAAGCCTAATGAAGCGGGAGAAAAAAACAATGCCCTCGTAGATGCCTCTCTAAACCCCACATCCATAAGAACTAGAGGGAGCCCTACTACTCCAGCCGTGCTGCTCCTCACCGAATTTCGAAGCAATCACTCCTCCAAAGGGCGTTACACACCATTTCCTTCACCAATCATCTTTTTTCTATGTTGCCTAGGCCCTAACATTCCAAGATAGGATGTTACATTTCATGGGATCATAGGCCTAGTATCCCTTTTCTCGTAGACCTACACAGAATTTCTCCTTCTCTTTTCTCATAAGATTGACCCCTGCTCAGGTTCTTGATTTCTTAATTTATCTTGCCTCTTGACTCATTACCTGTAGATATTCTTTCTTGTCCTTCCCTTGGATATAAATTAGGACTGATTTGGCCTATGTGAGAATGTGAGAATTGCTTCCATCAAATTTCATAGTTGTGATTTGCAGTAGGGAAGGATCTCGGGGAACCTGAAAGCTGCCCCCATCACTTTTACTCGACTCTCCTGAGTTATGACCAAAATTTAGACTCACTTCTGACATGACTTACAACCACAATCTTATAGTACTACCTACATTAGTCTTAATAACTAATTTTTATCAGGGCTTAACAGCCAATAGACACATCACCACACCAGGCAGTCCTCAGCCCCTAGGCACACATCCATTCAACATAAACACCACGAAGAGTTTCCTATGCAATAAGGCAGCAAATAGGACATGATAATTTCATTGTATAAGCCCCAAATTGTAGCAAGACTGATCTTAAACACGCCATAGATCAAAAAACTGCAGAAAAAATATAGATTCCAAGGGGTGGTAACCCTACACCACCAATATAGTCACAACTTCTTCAATATGAATAGGAATCGAGGGAAACTTGTTTCATTCACGTTCTGCAATAGGAATGAAGCGAAAAGACCAAAAAAACGATCAAAATACCTACTGATTAAACACAATCTTTGAAATTCCAAAATTTTGGAATTTCGTGATTTTCTTCTAAAAATCACTAAACTTGAAAAATATTGTATAGATGAACTCCATAATGGGTTTAAAATCGAGATCTATCAAACCCATACTTCAATTTGCACTCACCTTATAGGCCGTATTGTCACGGCCAGATTTTTCTCTCTGTCAAAACCGTGCGACACCTCGACTATCACCTAGCCAAGGTCAGCCTTTCAGCCATCTGAGTCCTTCAACTGACCCATCGACATGCTCCATGTGCACTGACTACTCAGCCACTTCAGCGCCTATGCCGTGTCATTGAAGCGCGCCTCAAACGACCCCGGAGTCCTCCACGCTCCGCCTATACGCCCACCAAAGGCCATGACACCTTACCCGCGTGCCATGCCTTTCCACGCAAGACTTCGCCCCCGAGTTTTGCCATGCCACCACCGTGGCTGTTCAAGGCCAAGCCAGGATTTTGCCCAGCACAAGGACAAGGCACACCTGAGCACACCAAGGCAACGAGATAGCCCACTCGGCTCCACACGGGCTGCCACTGTCGCATAGCGCATGCTAGTAACACCCGTGTGGGCTAACCTTCACCCTAAGGTGAATGTGCAGTGCCGCCCACTAGGCTCCCAAGTACTGTCCCATGAGGGAACCCAACTACCAAGGGAACTCATGTCACCACCTCTGTGCATGCCAAGAGTCGTCCCCAACCCACGTTGGGGAATGCCTCGTAGTTTAAGCTCATGTGGGCTAAGAGCATGTCCTTAGCATTGGCACAGTCCGTTGTGCCATTCCGTGCCTTGACATGCCTCCTGCCCATGTCAAGGGCCTGGGTGCCTCAGAGCACTCACCCCTCCTCATGGTGGATGTTAAGCCTTTCTAGGATTTCCAAAAGGGAACATCACCAGGTACAGAAAATCATACTGTACCTTATTACGAGAATGCCATCATGCCACATGCTATGCTAATTGTGCCACACACTAGGCCACTTGTGCCCCATGCCTCGACATGTCCGTGGCAGTACGACTGCTGATGTCAGCCCTAGCTTTGCTGACATCAGTAGTGAAGGGATCCCAACAACTCTACTTTATTGACCTTGCTTTGATACCAAGTTGGATTCTGTAAATCCCTGCAAGTAAAGAGAATGAAGAAGAAGAAGAGAGAGATATCTAAGTATGAGGGAATAATGGTATTAGTATTTCTGTCTCATACGATGATATTTATTATATTTATATATTTGCTGTATCTATATGCCTTTACTACATGTTAAATGTGGTATATGAACCTTATGGCTATATAGTACCCTTATGACATAAATACCCCACAAATACACATACATATAAATACCATCTCTCCAACAAAAAGGTCCCCTTTGATGCGGACATTGAAGACCAAGTGGGACACATGTGCCTTGCTGGGGGCCACACGTGGACAAAAATGGTGGGCCACCTTTTGGCACATCACAAGGAGTCTTTAGTGTCATTAGTAGAGTTATTTTATGTTTTACTGGGTCAATTTTCTGTTTTAAGTGTTTGGGATATAGGAGTCATTATTGTTTCTGGGTAGTTAAATCAGGACAATATTATATTTAAATAAGGCTGGTCGACAGCCCCTAGTAAGGCCACGATTTGGCCATGTTTTGTCTTTCGGAAGTGGCCATTAGAAAGTAATATGTAAGAGTTCTATTAGACTTAGGTTTCTAAATATAGAATCATCTTATTTTTTAGTTGGTTTGAGTTTATAAACTAAGTTGATCGACATGTATCGAGAAACGAATGAAATAAAGTCTTCTTTAAAGAATAATCCATGGCTGGGTGTCTTCTTCAACCTGCGACTGGTTGATCCTACATGGTGAGACTCCATGGGACCACCTTCAATATTTGTGAGACTCCAAGGCCTGAACTGTAGTGAGACTCTGCAAGTCAGGTAAGTCCTATTTTTTTATTCTTCTTTTTCTTCCTCATCTTCTTCTAAAGAACCCATCTAACCTCTTCAAGAACCATTGTTGTTTGAGTTCTTGAAGTTCACAAGCCTGTAACCCATCTCCTCCATCTTTCCATTTACTGTTTTTGCTTTCAGATCTAAGGGAACCCATTCTAATAACCTGCAGCAGCTTTAGTGTAAGAACCCTTTCTGTTTTGGTGTACTAAAATCCAAAACCCATCCATACTAGGCCTGCGGCACTTCTAAACAAACCCAAATCCACCTTAGCCTTCAGTCTGAAACCAAATCTTAGTTCCGTACCGCCTATAGAAACATAAGGATTCCTATCCTTGTTGATTGATTGCTACTTTCCAGAACCCATAACCCTACTCTATATTTGTGGCAGGCTGAGTTAACCCTGCTGTTCTGAACTTGAGGCCTTTACCCTCTAAAATCTTGTGTTCTGCAGACCTTTTTACAAACTACTATTAGCCTGTTTTACAGACCTGTTTCCCCTTTTAAGCCATTTTACAGCCTCTGTTCCTCCTCTTTCATCAGTCTTTAAGCCCTATAACCAGTCCATTTTATGAGCCTTTAAATACTCTTGATATCTTCTGTTAAATCACCTGATTAGACTCCTTGTTTTGCATATGTTGTACCTCATCAAATCTGTGTTTCAGTCCTATAAAACCTCAGTTAATCCCCTATTATTTCAGACAACTGTCCCAACTCTCTAAATCCGACCTTTTCTAATTCCTTGATTGCCCCACTATAGGTCCTCAGATTTTAACCTATACCTTAAGTTTTTCTGCTGTCATACAGACCTGACATCTGTGTTGACAGTAAATTAACCAACTCTCTCAAAACCTTCAGGTGTTAGGAGACACTCAAATTAATATACTTCAACCCCCCCCCCCTCCAAGGAGGAACATTGTTCTCTCCAGGGAACACACTTGGGGAGCTAGGCATGGGTCCACACAATCTGTACACACGCACACAACATTACATCTGGGAAAATACTTCCACCGGGATTTGAACTCACCACCAAACCTGGCTCTCATACCATGTTGACAGTAAATCAACCAACTCTCCCAAAACCTTAAGGTGTTAGGAGATACACAAATTAATATACTTCAACAATCTGATCGTCAGAGAGAGTGTCTGTTGATATCCATAAACTAGTAGCCTGTGGGAGTTAGTATTGTTTCTTGGGTGATTGTGTGAAGTCCTTAATTTCTGCTGTGAGTTTGGGTTTCTGTAACTATAAACAGTGTTTTATATTTTAATCATTAGTGGATGCTTCTGAGGTCTGAGAACCTGACACTATACCGAGTGAATCATCATCCTATTGGTGTACTTAAAGACTATCGGATAAGCTTGATGTTGTTACTTGTTTCTAGTGGTGAAGAGTTGAACTCTGTTTTTCAGCTTTTAAAATTTATATATACATCAGTGACTGTTGGTGGGTTTTAAATCTGATTTGGAGTGTTAGTCTTCTTCTATATTTGAGTGGCATCTTATCATAGCTCTATTGTGGACCCATAACCCGCAGGTAAACTGCCATCACTAGACTGTCCCTCCCCTCCCCCAAAGCATTTCGTGTCTTTGATGCACATGTATAAACTTGTTTTCTTATAGATATATTGGTGGGTTGTTAAGTTTTTTTTAGATAAGTAAATATTTTATTTATCACTCAAAAGAATTACAATCTGGGTTATGTACATTGGGAAGCATCTCTCAAGATTGCATCTTTGAGATTCTCAGGGAAGTCAATAGGATACACAATTTTTTCCTACTAAGTATTGGCCCAAGAAGCTAAGATATCAGCAGGTTGGTTTGCTTCTCCACACACATGATTGATTTTGAAGTCTTCTAAAATAGATAGTAATGTGGACATCTTCTTGGAAACACAAGCCAATCTCCAAGGATGTTACACTTGGACAATAAGATGTCAACCTCAATTTTCGAGTCCATGATGATATGCAGCTTCCTGTAACCCAACCAAATTGCCAGGGATATGCCCTTGAGCAAGCCGTACAGCTCCAACCAAAGAACATGCATAGTGTCAGACATCCCTGCATAAGCAACCACAGGCAAACCATATTCATCCCTGATAGGACCTCCATAGCTGGCCCTGGTGGCAGATAGAGATCTATCACAAGAGAGGGAAACCCAACCGTGTTTGGGAAGAGGCCAAGTGCAAGTGCTCAATTGTGGTCAAATCATCCCCACTTCAACGTCCCATTTGTGAATCACATAATCATCTATGGTGTTATTCAACAATAATGCCTTCTCTTTTCCGATTTTGGATTTCACATCTACCTGATAGTTTCAACAATTCTTTCTCTGGTTTGGCTCTTATTAGCAAATCTTCTTTAGTTTCTTTCTCTCCAAATATGATAAAGGCATCCATTAAAAACCAATCTAGCTATCCAAAAAACAACACCTTTACCTTTAAAGTGTCTTTCAATCCATTTGCACTCCGAAAGGGCCGTGCTAACCCTTCTTTGGAAAGGGGTTAGGGAATGAACCAGGTCTCACCAAATGAAATTTGAGTAAGTGCACTGGAAAAATAAATGATCCGAAGTTCCGCGGCTGTTCCAACAAAAGGCACATTGTGACACTCTGAGAATATTAAGCCTGCACAAGCGACTTTGAGTGGGGAGTCGTTGAGTCATAACCTTCAATGCCACAAAGCTGTGTTTTGGAATGTTATCAGAGAACCAAATAACATTATGCCAATGAACCTTGTGGGCAGAACTCCTGCAAAGAACCCAGGTGGACTTTGAAGTAAAGTCCCTAGTAAAATTCCGTGTCCAGATAACTCTATCGTGGTCCTCTTGACCCAGTCTCTTGACCCTATTCAGTGGTTCACAAACATCCCTTAATCTTGCAGAGGTCATGTGCCACATGTTCCATTCTCCTTGAAGAAAAATGTCCGAGACAAGACTCCATCTGTTCGTATCAGCTTCACGTCTTATGTTTTCACCATATGTCTTGACTAATACACCATACAGATGCCACTTGTCCACCCAAAGTCTTGTATCCAGCCCATTACCAATCAAAGTGGTAATATATGGTTCCATCCAATCACGTAGTTTCATGATTTTGTTTAAAGACCATGAGCAATCCACTGGATTGTGCCTTGTCCAAATAGAGTCATGTTCCAAGTATTTGTCATGAATCCATTTTACCCACAAGCTGTCCTTTTTGGAGTTAATCCATCATAATTGTTTAAGCAGACCTGCTTTGTTCATGTCTTTGACTCTTCTTATATTGAGCCCTCTTTCATCGTATGGTTTGCATACGGAATCGCAACTGATAGATTGCAATTTCTTGGTTAGGTCAGGGCTAGCTCAAAGGAATCTAGCAAAAATAGATTCAATCTATCTCATGATTCTCCCAAGCAAGCCAAAAATACCAGACTAGTAAATATAGCAACCCTGCAAAACAGATTTGATCAGCACCAGATGCCCAGTATAAGATAAAGGCCTCGCTTTCCAACCCACCAGCTTCTTTTTCAGCCTATCAATAATTGTAGAACAATCTTCATACGCCAGCTTTCTGGAAACAATAGGAACCCCTAGGTATTTCACAGGTGTCCAAGATTAAACCTAGTGCAGCCTTTGAGTTGTTCTTCACGAATAGTATCCCTCCCAGAGAAGATTTGGATAGATTTTTTCCTGTTCACTTGCTTTCCTGAAATCCCTGGAAAACTCCTGTAAAATTGCATTGACAGTTTGAAGAGAGCCTTCCTCTGCTTTAGTGAAGATTATCAAGTCATCTGCAAAAATTAAGTGAGATAAACCAATACCCCTTCATTTCAGGATAAGAGATGTTACCTGCCAAAATTTCCTTTTCCAACATAGAGGAAAAAACCTCCATAACCAGACAAAAACGATGAGGTGAGATGGGGTATCCTTGTCTGAGGTCTTTGTTAAATCCTGTAGGACTACCATTAACTAAACCAGAGAACTTGGGGCTGGATATGAATTCCATGATCCAATCAATAAACCTGGGTGGAAAGTTCATCTTCTCCAAAATCTCCCTTACAAAACCCCAAGAGACAGAATCATATGCTTTCCTTAAGTCAATATTAAGAATAGCAGGAGGATGATTCCTTCTCTCAAAGCCTTGAACCACTTCATGACAGCAAAATGTTCTTCACAATGGACTTCTCTTCAATAAAGGCAGTTTGGTTACTCCAAACCAGAAAACTCATCACTTTTTTCCAATCTGTTTGTAAGGATTTAAATTTATATCACAATTAGCATAAGGTGATAGGCCTGAAATCCTTGAAGGAAGCAACATCAGTGGTTTTGGGAATCAGGGAAATGAAAGTTGAATTCACCTCTTTCAGAAGCTTCCCAGAGTTGAAAAAATGCTTGATTTCTTAAACACATCGTATCTGACAACCCCCCATGCAGCCTTAAAGAAAGATAAGGTGAACCCATCTGGACCCGGTGTTTTGTTAAGTTGTTAATGTTTTGTTAATTACTTCACTGGTATGTTGTAAATTTTCCCATACAACCATTGTTTGTGATAGTAATTTTTACATAAATGTTCTTTGTTATCATGCATTCAGGTACTGGAAGCTCTCTCTTATGGTTCACCCGGATAAATGCTCTCATCCACAGGCCCATCAAGCTTTCGTCATATTGAACAAGGCTTTTAAAGATTTACAAGATCCAGATAAGGTTAGAGTTTTGAATATCAATCTTTTACTCTGGTTTGTGAATTTATCTCTGTGTGATCTTTTGATCCAGTACTTTCACATTTTTCTTAAAGAGACTAGTTAAACATTTTTTGAATTGCATTGCACTCAATTATCATTATTTTTTGGTGGGTAAATGATAATTTATTAAAAAAAATGGGAAGGAAGAAGTTTACGTTGTATATATTTATATCTTCTAACACTTCAACAGAACAGGTATGCCTAAGAGTGTTGATGAGAACTGCCAGCTCACTAGAGATCTTTGCAAATGGGAACATTAGATTAACAGTCAAGCATCAAAATCATAAATGGAATTCTTGGAAGGCCCTAACAGATTTTATCTTTTATTTATTTATTTATTTTTAATAATTCAGATGGGTTTATTCTTAACAATCAATGAGGTTATAGGGTATTTCAATCGTGGCTGTAGCTAGCCATTATAATGAAGTTTATCTACATGATATATTTGATGGGATACTTAGAGGCATCATCACTGCAACATGAGAATCAAAATTTGTTTATATTTACAGATTCTTCTAATGCCATAGATTCCATCAAGGAACCCTTACAACCTTTTTTTTTTTGTTTTGTGTGTGTGCCAAAGTCATCACTTTAAAGATTTTGGAGGAGTTTTCAGGGATTGACAAGGACTTTTGTCATACTTGGAGAGAAGCTAATATCCTGAGGAAACACTCAAAAATGATTTTATGAATGTGCAGTTCAGCTGGCCTATGTTTAGCTACAATGATTGGTCCATTCTTCTCTTCCCAGATTTGGTAAATAAAAGGGCACAAGCTTGTGTTCCATATGGCAGCCAACAGCCCACTCCCCCTTGAAATTTTCTGATAATGAATTACTCTCATCCTGCCAAAAAATGAAGACATTTGATTACACTTCTGACTCGGTTAACACAACAACTACAATAACAGACTTATCCCAATATCTTAGAGATGGTTGGAATGCTGAAAACCTTCTACATTCGGTTCAGTCAATATAATCTAGTTAAAGTTACAATTATTGTTGTAGTATGTCTTGGTATTCTAATTACACAACAAACTCTGGTTCAGTTACTCTTTTATTTTATGATGTGTTGAAACATCAATACTAGTGTTTCAATATGGATGAAAATGTGAAAGTGATTAAGAGTAGAGATTGGAAGAGAACTAATTTTTTTTAATAGCAGCTGCCTATATATTGTTATTTTTAATATGATCAGAGCTTTTTGGATATCTGTTGAAGAGGGTGGATTTTGGGGAAACATGGAGAGGATGGACGAGGAAATGTTATGTTCTGCTTCCTTTTCAGTTATGATTAATGGGACTCCAGATGGTAACTTCAAAAGCTATTGGTCTTGAGACAAGGGGATCCCTTATCTCCCTTCTAAAACTTGCTGGTGACAGAGGCATTGGGGGGTATGTGACATAGAGCAAGGCTGATTAAAGGTTTTTGACAGGGACAGAGAGATTGGTTGTTTAACACCTCCAGATTGCATTTTGCAGATGATTGCTATTTTGTAAAGGCTCTCAAAGATGAATTGGGTTGGTCAGATGTGTTTTGAGATGCTTTGTAGCTATATCAGGCCTGAGAATTAATTTTACAAATAGTATAATGTATGGCATCGTTGAAGTCCCAGACATGAATATTCGGGCAGGAAATATGGAATGTTGAAGGGGAGAATTCCCAGCCAATTATTTGCGTCTTCTTTTTGGGGGCGAGTCTGAGAAGAAATGATATTGTGACTATAGTGGTGGACAGGATGTAGAAGTGCTTGGCGGGGTGGAAGAGTACCTATTTATCAAAAGGGGGAAGGGTTATATTGATCAAAGCTTCGTTGGAAAGTGGCCAATTTACTACCTTTCTCTCTTTGTGATTCTGATTTATTGGCAACTAAGATTGAGAATCTTCAAATAGGCTGCGTGGAAAAAGATGGGAGACTTTGCAAATAATCACTAGTAGGTCATCAAGTCCAAGACTAGGGGAAGCTTCTTGGTAAGGTCATGTTTTTAGATGGATTCTCCTCAACAACACCACAATTCCATGGAAGGAAATTTGGCGGCATCTAATGCCATCCAAAATTATGTTTTTCTTGTGGACATCTACTCTGTTATGGAAGTGTGTCACAGTTAGTATGGTTAGTTTATGCACTCTCCCAGAGTATCACATTGGGATGCAATGGGGCATATTCTTCAGTATTTGAAGGGAAGTTTAGGACAGGGTATTTTGTATAGGTCCAATAAACACTTAATGCTGATTGGGTTGATGCAGCTTCTAATTCAAGGTCTACCACATGATACACTGTACCTTTGTTGGGGGAAACTTAGTCACGTGAGGCCACATCTAGTTGCGAAATCTAGTGCAGAAGCTCGGTATGGAGCTATGGTTCATACAATTTATGACTTGATTTGGTTGCGGTTTCTCATTGAGGATTTGGTGTTCAAGTCTGGGAAACAACAACAACAAACAACCTTATCCTAACTATCTGGGGTCGGCTGCACAAATCTTGTTCCACCATTCCACTCTATTGAGGGCCATATCTACCATTAAATTACAAGCTTCCATGTCTCTCCTTACTACTTCAACCCAAGTTTTGGCCTATCTCTTGTGAAATTTCCGAAATGGATCTTAGAGGGTGATGAATAGGATCCTTAGATTTATTTAAATTTTTTTTAAAGTAATTTATTCACCCTCTTATGATTTACTTTAGTTGAATTAAAATTTACAGCGGAAATCCTTTAATTAGTAAATCACTTTTCTATGAACTTGTCATAGACCATGGGGCTCCGTCATGCACTATAGTGTTACCTATAGCAGAGCAGGGGCAGGGCTGATAAGTTCCCTAAGGTTGCTTTGCATAAAAATAAACATAAACAATCAATAAAGATAATATGCAATCGAACCACAACACCACCAATTTATAGTGGTTCAGCCCTCCAGCCTACGTCCACTCTTCAACCGGCTCCTCCGAGCCTATTTAATTTTTATTAATAGTTCACTAACTATTACATGGAAATTTAATAAACCTGAAATTTACTTGCAAGTAACAGAGAATCCACTCCCTTATAAGTGCGCTCTCAGTGACTCTGGTGGGCACGTTCTGTCCAGTGATTTTGATGGACTATCCCACACTTGGTGACTTCTAGAAAGTGCTTTACGAACACGCCTTTGGTAACTCTGGCAAAGGTTGAGAATCTGCCTTCGGTGATTCCGGCGAATGCTACGAACAGGTTGAAGATGATGACAATCTTCTTGCTTCGGGTTACCTCTTGTATATGTGAATTTGACTTATGATTCCAACCCTCTTGCTTCCAAAGAATTTAACTAGAGTATTGAGAAGCTTACAAGGACCTTGACCAGATTTAACTAAGTAAGAACACACTCTAAGGTCATATAAGCCCACAATGATTCAACTCATAGAATTCTCGGCTCACTTTTAGGTTCTCTTTACATAAGGATTTGACTATATGTTAGAGCGCTCAAGTTGTATATTCATTGGGGTTAGTGCCCCTATTTATAGAGTGGAGAAACCCCACTCAAACATCCCCAACGTCTCTTTTTAAACGGTAAAAAATATAGTCGTTTGAGAATCTCAAACATATTATTTTTCCATTTGCAAAAGGAGCTCATCGAGTCGTTAAATTTGAGTACTTATGGCGCTTGAGCGGTTGAGGGGTAGCGCCAATAGGCGATAAAATGAGGGAAAGTCGATTGAGATGGTTTGGGCATGTGCAACGAAGACCAATGA
>JAOXJP010244118.1:0-22836 GCA_025762735.1 Platanus orientalis | reverse complement strand
ATTCTGTCTGTTATTATTATTATTATTATTATTATTATTATTCCTTCTCTTGAAACCTCCATTAAAGAACCTTTACTTTTTTTGAAATTCTTTGATTTAACCCATCAAATCTTATCGGAAATTTATGAAATTTTAATTATAGAACCCTGGAATACGTCAGAAATGGCAATAAAAATTTCAAAATTTTCTGATGCAACAGAGGGGCATTTTGATAATTTTTGGTCTTTCTATCCAAAATTACAGAAATACCATTTTTTTGATTTTTTTTGTTTCCTTCTTTTCATTCTATATTCTTCTAAACTCTATTTCTGTGATTCAATTATCTATTTCCTGTTATTTTGGGGCTACTTGAAATACTAAATTCAATTCTTGAAAACATTTGCTTCTGCACTTTAAATCTAACCATTGTTTGAGGGTGTTTTTGGAATTACTCTGCATCAATTCATGGTATCTTCTCCTTTAGACTGCATCACTATTACTGCTCCTACAATGAAGGGGGTGCTTGTACTAGGAGTCATAGTTGTGAAGAAAGCTCTATCTCATTTAACTCGAGAAAAGTGATTCCAAATTAGACAGATTTCATTAACATTTTCAAGGATTTGACTTAATGGACACAAACAACCTTGTAAGGTTAGAACTTAGAAACTATGAGATCCATAAATATCACAAATCAATCATAATTTCATTAACAAAATAACATTTGGAATATGTTTGACATGTTGATCTTGGCAAACTTGAACACATCTACATGAGTATATAAAGGGAGGTTCTCACTCTCTTCTGCTTGCTAATTGGAGTTAGTCAACATTGATAACAAAGAACAACACCAACATATCAATTTTGTTTTTCATCAATAGTATCAACCAAGTGCTCTCTGCCCAATCAAAGCAACTTTATAACCTAACTTTCCTGTGTCCACTCTGAAAAATCCTTTTCCCAACTACTAAATGTGGAAGGAGATGTGCAAGAAAGAATAAGAGGCTTCCTTCTTTTATTTTATTTTTTCTTAGTTCTATCAATTTATTTACTTGATTTTTGCACAACTTAGTGGTTATTTTATCCAAGTTAATCATATGGTATTACATTTTCTTTTGATAGGTCATATGAAATTACATAAATACATTTAATTTTGGTTGCTTCTGATTATTTAAATGAGAATTGGGATACTGAGGTAGTTGGAACTGAATATAATTTCATTAAAGAAATCAAAACGTCGTATGTGAAAACCAGAAAGGAAAAAGATACTATTGATAGTGAGTAGGTCACCCCTGCAGTCATCATAGTGATGCAACCAAAGACAACAGGATATGCTCAGCTACTTGGAAGCCCTCCATTTCCAGCACCATGATTTAAAATCAGGCAACAAGTGCTACTCGAGTGTCAAAATGCACAGGTTTTACATGAATAAGAAAGTTATACTACAGAACAGTAGGGGGTGTGATGCAGGACAAGGGTGGGGAGCAAAATAAAGAAGAAAAGAGAAGGAAATAATTATAGATTGTTGCAAAATAAAGGTAGAAGACCAACATAACAATGACATTGATACAGATATCAGATCTGACAAAAATAAACTACCATGGCATCTTCTGTGAAAATTATATGGATTTATGTAAAGTAGCGGTGCTGGTGTAGGACATGTGTTGAATCTGTTGACGTGGCAAAATTTTAGAAATGATGTGTTGCTTTGCACAGCTAAGACAATTGAATGGAAAAAAAAAAAAAACACAAAAAAAAAGAAAGTAAATAAAGTTCCATTAAAACCCAAGGTATGAAAATCCACCTTGGACAGTATCTGTAGTGGAGCAGGTGTGTTGTCTCCATCATCAACTCTTTTATAGATGGGCAAGGAGTATTATTCCTGAATGGATGATCTTTCTTTAATGAATGAGAAAAACTTCCGTCCTCATTCCCAACATTATGGATCTTCTTTTCTTCCATGATTACCCAGTGTTGCTAAGGGTCTGAAATTGCCTTTCCTTTTTAATCCTTCCCTGCTGTCTTCCTCAGTTTGGATTAAGATTAAAAGCAAGAGGATTACATGGTTTAGGCAACTTGCTGTTTATGCAGAAGCAGAAGGCTTTTAGCACAACCTTTGAAATAAACAATGGAAATCTTTATGCCACATGGCTTCAAACATTGGCTTGGTCCTAAAAAGGCTGGGACTTCCATGACCACCACGAACCACCAATGACACATGGAACTTCATCCTCTCATTAAGGAACGATGCAATGAACGGTTCTAGACATCCAGATGCTTAAATCTCTCTCTAGTTAGTAATATAATTTATTAAGAAATCCAGGAGCTTATGATTTTATGCCTGAACCAACATGCGATTATGATCGATATGGTAAATAAAATAATCATGATTGCACCATGTGTCACCATCCTAATGGTTCAAGTCAGTCGGCCATATTTGGTATCATTGATACATTAGAGATTTGTATGTTAGTCATTTTGATATGTATTTGGCTTTGTCCAAACACCATGTTTGGATTATCCAAATACAGTTCACTAAAAAGTAGGTCTTTATTCACTAAGTTGCCCAAGTCCAACACCAAAACCAAAAGGGAGTTGATGACTGTCCAAGTACTCAAAAATTAGTAAATACAAGCAAATGAAAGAGTCACAAATATACCTGTGGAGGAGGAGATCTTGAGATGATGATGGAGCTTCTTCTTTTTGGGCATCTCGATCAGTTTGAAGGTTTTCAAGCTGCTGATCAATGGTTGCAGGGAGTAGGTGTGGATGCTTTTGCATTATTTGCACCAAAAGTTGACCAACTGGAGATTCAAATTGAAGAGGAGCAATCGGGGTCATGTTATCACTTGAGTTTCCTGATGCTCTCACCATCCAGTTTCTCGACCGACACTTCTCCAGCCCAATGCCTAGCCTCAGAATGCAAGAAGGGCAGTTCTGGAAAAGAAAAGATTCTGTGAGATTCAGAAATGAGTTCTCTAGAAAATGCAGAAGAATGGAGATATAGTAAGAAAAGGCTCAAAGTTTCCTTCCCCAAATCCCTCATCAGCCCCCAACCACACCCCCCCCCCAACCCAACAAAAAATAAATAAAATAACAGAAATCCTAGTATAAGGCAGCAATTCACTCCTTACACTGGTTTTTTGCAATCAGTAGATGCATCTACTTGTCCAAGTAGTCCAATAAAAGGAGCACCCTTTGTAAAGGCACATCCAGTTAAAAAGATGGGTTAAAATATAATCAAAATCCATTGGTGAATTTTCAAATGTACTTGTTAAGAGTATTCATTATGATCTGTCTAAAGAGGTCTACATCAATCAGACCTTTCATATCAATAAGTTCATCCTCTAGTTGTTCTGTAAAAGGTAACAGGGAATCTGCCTTATGATTCCAGACCTGATTCAGCCAACCTGCCTGATTTCCTCCCAGGTTTTGGTAAGGAAACCAAAACGTCAGGTTCAGATTGAACTTCCCTATCCTGAACATAATTGGACTAAAATCAGGTTGCTTGTATCAGTGAATCACATACCTATATATAATTTTTAAACCCAACCACTTTTGCATACATCAAGGTAATGACAATATTACCCAGTAATCTTAGACTCTCACCCCTCTCCCATTGCAAAGTTCACAGGAAGAGCTCATCAGAAAAATTCATGACACCCAGGAAAACAAAAGATCGTCTCTATCTCTGCTATATAGCTCTTAGTTTTGAAGATCTTTTCTCCCAATTGCCTTTATTGTTATATTCAAATACAAACCCCCAATCTCCCTCTCTTTAATTTCTATTCCATTCTATTTTTGTAAAATTTGAAATCCTAATTCTAATCTTGTATTCACACATTTAGTCTCTTCATACAAAGGAACAGACTGATATAATCAATGTTCGCAAGGCTTTTTGATTAATCTCATTGGATTAAGGGAAAGTGGGTATAGAAGGCTTTAGAGTTATGGTTTAAGGGCCAAGGATTAAGGGATTTGGGTTTATAAATTTAGGTACAGTCCAAAGGTTTAATAGGCTAGCTAATTATTATGAAGAGGATTTTGTGTTAACGAATAGAGAACTCAAAAATGTGGGATTTTAGGCTTTATATAATAGAAAATGGAAGATTAGGGTTTGCTTTACAATAAAACCATGTGGTCGAGGTGATATAGGTTAAAGATTGATAGAATTAAGGGTTTAAATGACTTAGGGTTGATATGGATTGGTTGTAATTGTATAGACAGCAATAAAAGAGTACAAATAAGAGAATTAGAAGAAAAAAAGAGATTAGTCCTCCTAGGATCACACCAATAGTTTTTCTAGTAATTGCACACCTAGAAGTGGTTGAAGCATTACGCCTTCAAGGATTTGGAGAAGAACACCAAACCAGTAAGAAAACAATATCTTCATTAACTAATGAATGAGAAGAATTAAAGACTATTTGTTCCCAAAGTTTTTGAGCTTTCCCTAAACATTTTAACTATGAAACTTTAGACTCAACCTCCCCCACCCAAAAGAAAAGAAAAAAAAAACTTATGATAGGATAATTCTATATTAGGACACAAATTGACAAATTTAAAATAGAACCAGCATATAAAACTGATGTAACTTAATATGTCACTAAACAAAAAGTTACAGCTAAAATAACCCTAATGACCCAAAAATAAGTATTTTGAATAACTCAAATTAAAAATCTGATACTGATTACCCCAGCTAAGGAAGTTGCCCCCTAATTTATCACATTCTTCAATGTGGCATAGGCCACCGACACTAAAAAACTCCTAAAGTGGGTCAATTTTACAATCATCCCACCAAATTAACGCCTAGCTTTAACTGTTCTACGGTTCTCTAGTTCTTTTGCAAGTTTTCAGCTATGGATCCCTTTCATCTCTCCCCAACTGAAAGAACTCGACCCTGGCTAGTGCAGGGATTGTATTGCTCATTAAAAACTGGGTTGATGCAAACTCCAACATAGTGATCCAAGTACAGTAAGAAAGTGGCTGTCATTTCCATTTGGCAAAAAACTTCTGATACCCGCCACCTTCCATAGCAACAAGCCAATCATCTAAAACATCTTCTATCCTTAAGCTTAGGAACTAATGGCAGTTTAATTGTTTGTTCTTCATTAATTTATCTTCATGATGACACGATAAATAGTCAAGCAATGCACGTTAAAGATAAGACTAATACACGTATCATCTGATAGCTCTACAACAAAAGCATTAGCACTAGTCTTCTTCACGATCTTATAAGGACCATCACTTAGTATTCTCGCAGCAAAAGAATGCATAGATGCAGGAACAAGAGTTAAGAAAGAAGGGATCAAATGCAAGTTGGATTCAGAAAAGGCTTAATGCTAATTGGAACTTCTTGGATTATATGTTAGGAGGATGGGTTTTTGTGTGAAATAGAGAAATTGGATAAGGCTTACAATCAGGTCAATTAGAACATCTTGGATTATATATTGGGGAGGGTGTGTTTTTGTGGGAAATGGAGAAATTGGATAAGAACGTGTATAGGTCAGTCTCCTTTTCAGTGTTGGTGAATGGCAGTCTAGTAAGATATTTCAGAAGTTCTAGGGGCCTTAAGCAAGGGGATCCCCTCTCCCCATATTTATTTATCATAGTCATAGAGGCTTTGAGCCAAATGAATAAAAAAGTAAGGAATGTATTCCTTTGTGATTTTGAGTTGGACTTAAATCAGATTTCCATTTCTCATTTGCAAATTTGTAGATTACATATTTCTCCTCTGTGATGCTGACTATTCTCAAGTAGATTCCCTTAGGTGTCTTTTGAGGTGTTTCGAAGCGGCCTCAGGCCTACAAGTTAATTTGGAAAAAAGTGAGATGTCCAGGGTACAAGTGCAAAATCTTAGAAACCTGGCAACAGTGTTAGCCTGCAAAATAGGAAAGTTTCCCTTGAAGTATCTTGGCCTTCCCTTGGGTTCAAAATTTTAAATAAATTTGTTTGGGATCCAGTTGTGGAAATGATGAAAAGAAAGCAGGAATCTTGGAAGGCCCCAATCCTTTCAAAGGGAGGTAGACTTACCTTAATTAAGAGTTCTTTAAATTGACTCCCAAACTATGGAATGACAGGATGGAAGCTAGGAAATACTGCCTAGTGAAGAGAAACATTGTTTGTTCACCAATGGAGAAAGGTGGTAATGGTTTACGAAGATTGATATCGCTCAATGTAGCTCTCCTTGGAAAATGGTTATCGAGATTTGGGATGGAGAAGGAGAGTTTGAGAAGAAAAGTGATTTTAAACAAGTATGAAATAAGTCTGGAATGGGGGCCAAAGGAGGTGAGGAGGGGGCATGGAACAGGGATTTAAAAATTTATTGTGAAATGCTATTTTGCTTTTAGAATTTTCATTAGGTTGAAGCTTGCGATCAAGAGAGTCCATAAAATTTCGGGTGGATAGTATTGATAAAGTAGGGAACCGTAGGGGAATTTTAATCTGATTATAGGTGAGGGGTGCGGTGCCCAAATCTTAGAAGGAATCTCAACAATTGGGAGATAGTGGAGTTCATAGGTCATCGGCTGGCTAAATTCTCTAAAGCACCATAGGCCATCTCTAGAAGGAGTGGATCGATGGATCTAAACAGTAGACAAGGAATTTTTTTGATCAAATCTTATTACTCTCCCATAGTTAGAACAGAAGGTATTCATTTCCCCTACAAAGTTATTTAGTTTTCAGGCACCCTGTCAAAAGTGGCATTTTTCTTTGGAATTCGTTCCTAAGTAGAATCCTTACGTTGGATAATTCTAAAAAGAAAGGTTGGTACATGGAAAATAGATGTGTGTTTTGTTTTTGGAAGGAGAAATCAGTGGATTATCTGTTTGCTCGTTGTGAAATGATTTAAAAGTTAAGAAATTTCTTTCCTACCCAGCTAGGAGTGTGTTAAGACTTTCCCTTCGAACTATAGGAGTGTAATCTGCAGATGGAGGCTTGTGGTACTTCTAATGATATCTGGAGATCTCTTTCTGGGGCATTGTGTTGATGAGTTGAGAAAAAAATAACAAGGATTTTCAAGAAGAAGACTTCTACTTGTGCAGATCTTTATCCCTTAGTTTATAATACCCTATTTGAGTGGTGTTCCATTAGAAAGAATTTTGTGCCGGACTCCTGGAATCCTTTTGGGAGAGAATTCATGCAGTTCCTGTGTGACACTCTTGCCTTATTTAAATCTGTTTTGTTTTTTTTTAATAGTGTTATTCTTGAATTTCACCATCCTGGTGACCCTGATTCAGTTTAATTTAATGAAATTTTGAATTACTAATAAAAAACGAAGCTTCTTAAATTTGCCTTTAAGAAGGTGCTCAGGTCTAATATTGACCATCACCTTGTCTTTCTCACATAACTCAACAAAGCAATGACAAGAAACAACTCCAGCCTCATTAAACAGATGGCCGATCGCTATCTTCCATGTCACCTTGCAATAAAGTTCTTGAATATGGTATGCAAATCTTTCAACTTCTGCACTAGACCTAGATTTAGGTGGCAATGAAGTTAAATCAATGGGCTTGGAGGGTTAAACTCCAAGGGAAGTCTCAAAGGACTCCTTCCAGCAGTTTTATTAACAAAACTATTATAAGAAAACTGAGTAATAAGAAGAAATTTGATCCCAATTAGAAACATAAACCAAACATCTCAATAGATCACCTAAATTCCATTTTATGTGTTTGTCCATCAGTCCAAGGATGAAGAAGTACTAGAATACTACAGCTTACCGCTAAGCAGCTATAAATTCTTTCAAAAATAACTAAGGAGCTTCACATCACATCAGAATCGGTAGTCATGGAAAGTCTATGGATACACATCACCTCTTTAAGGAAGAACTTGGGAACTTGGACAACATCCAAATTCTTGCTACAATGAATGAAATGGGGAAAATTTTGAGCATCTATCTACAACCACATAAATAGAATCATGGCCTCTCAGAGTCCTTGGTAAGCCCAAAACAAAGTCTTTATTTAAATAGTGCCAAGGCTCATGATGAATAGACAATGGCATATTGAGTCCCATATTATGCTCTCTTTAGCATGTTGACAAGTACTTAAAATGCTTGGTGATCAGAATAGAGAACAAACTCCCTTCTGAATTAAGTAATGGCGATAATGACAGAAGGATTTGAACTAAAGCATATAACTCTTTTTTCATAAGTACAATTGCTTAGCTTCATTTAAGTTTTTTCATTGCAATAAGCAACTAGATAACCTTCTTCACTACGGCTGTGTTTCGCATTGCTTAAATTACAAATAAGTGCTTTTGTATAAGCACTTATTGATACATCATATGTTGTTTGGTAAATATAAGTTATAAGTGCTTATTGGAAATTTAAACACTTCCCACTGACCACCATATCCCAGAGTCCCATATATAATAAAGAAGTCTCATTTTTAAAAAACCTTTTATGTTCCAAAATTAGTCCAATGGATGTGTTATCCAACAATCAAGACTATCACCACCATGTGGTACATAGGAGTGAACATGGGTTGGGTCTAGTCAGGCCTTAGTGAGCTTGAGTAGAACTTGACCTGAGCATGACCCAACTTCAATCTTTAGGTATCAAGCTAACCCAAGATCCATTAATTCATTATAAAAACTAAAAACTAAAATAAAAACCTATATAAATATATCTACAAAGTATCACATCTCGGGCCTTAGGCCAGTCCAAGATTAACCCAAGCATGACCTAAACTTAAGTTTAGGCTTCAAGTCAGGCCTAGGACCCATCGGGCCTAAGCTCTGACCGGACCTTTTTTCCAATCAAATTTTGGGCTAAGCTGAGCCGGACCGAGTTCAGGTTGGACTAATCCTATGCACAACCCTAGTGGCATATATAACAATTAATAATAAAAAATAAAAAATAAAAATGCAATGAATACATTCCAAAATGAGGTTTTTTTTTTGTATTAATTTATATTAAAATGGTATTTTGATTTATTAATTTATTACAAGGTTTTTTGGTATTTTATAAGTTATTATTAGAAAAATATGTTGTTACTTATAATAAAGGTTATTTTATATTTTTTACTTTTTATATTTAAGGGGTATTTTATTGTATATTAGAAGGGTGGATTTTTATTTTAATTTAGAAGGTTATTTTTTGTATTTTGTTATTTTTATATTAAAAAGATACCTTTCAATTTTTTAATATTATGATATTTTTGGTATTTTTCTACTTTATATTAAATATTATTTTGGGTATTTTTTATATTATGTTGATATTTTTATTATTTATGAATATTTTTTTGGTATTTCATTTTTAGGGCTGTCAATTGGGCCGGGCTGAGGTCAGCCCGAACTTAGTTATATAGGCCCCAACTTGGCTTAAGGTAGCCAACTCGAACTCAACCCGTTCTAAAATCATGGGCTTCAGGCTGAGTTCAGGCTAGCCCGAACTTAAAGCTCCTTTAAAAAAAAATTTGATTATTAAAGTTCATTTTAAAATTTGGGCTGATAATGGCTCTTTATTATCTCTAATACTTTGAAAATTTGCCTAACTAGTTAAATTTAGGCTTATAATGGGCCCAAAACTGTTTGGGCTAGGTGATACCAATTTCGGGCCGGGCCAAGCCAAACCATATTTTATACCTATTTTGGGCAGGGCTGTATTTGATTACTAATTCAAGCCGAGCCGGGTTAAGTTTGAGCTGAAAGTGAGTTTGCCCGAACTCAACCAGAATAAAACGTCAGGCCTTAAATTTGGACCCAATCTTAGCCCAGCTCGAAGTTACCTTAGCCCAGCCCGACTATTTTTCGGGCCGAACATGTCGAGCTTCGGGCCAGCCCGGCCCAATTGACACCTTTATTCATTTTATATTAGATGGGTATTTTTGGCATTTCATTATATTTGGAATGATTATAACTGAAGGGTATTTTTGGTATTCATAGTTTTAATAGGGACATACTTGCCCTAATATCATGAAATTTTAATGCATATGCACATGGTCACTCCTATAAAACAAAAAAGCAATAAGCAATAAGCAGGTGAGAAACTACTCCTGCTTAAAGCAGTTTTTCTGCTTCTACTTATTCAAAAAGTACTTATTGTGTGCATAACCAAATGAACGAAAAAATAGTTTTCAGCTTATTTTAAGCAAAAAGCAACATAAGTACTTATTTTAAGCAATGCCAAACGCAGCCTAATAACCCCACCAATGCTTATGTGAGATGAATCACAAGCAACTTCAAACATCTTAGAGAAATCAGAAACCTGTAATACTACATTTCTCTTTTTTTCATTCTCTTTTTGGTCTCTTCAAATGCCTTGATTGCTACCTTAGACCAAACCATTCCTCTAAACTGACCCATCATCTTTCAATCAGTACTAGAGGTCATAATAGTGTTGAAATTCCAGATAAACCTCGGCAGAAAAAAGCCAACCCATTAAAATGTTCCACCTTATTAAATGTACTAAGAATAGGCCATTCTAGAATAGCCTGAACCTTTGACAGATCTGCTTCCACACCACAAGAAAACACAAGAAAGCCAAGATAGATATAACTTGAACTCATGAAAGAACATTTCTTCAAATTGACGTAGAGTTTCTCTAGATGTAAAACTCTCATCACTTGTGGAAGGTGAAGAAAATATTCTTTTCTCTTATTATATATGAGAATATTATTAAAGTGAAAAATAAATAGAGTGTGACCAATAAAGGAACGAAATACATGTCATCACATGCATAAAAGGACCAAATGCATTAGTAAAATCAAATGGCATAACCAGTCATTCATAGAGTCCATCCTTCGCCTCGAATATAGTTTTCCACTCATTACCAGGTCTGACCAAGATTTGATGGCCGCAATGAAGATCATTCTTGGAGAAAATTGTGGAACCAATCATCATATCCAACTTATGATCTAAATGTGGAATATAGAAAAGGTACTAGATGATGATCTTGTTGATTGTTTTGCTGTCCACTCACATTCTCAAAGAACAATTCTTCTTTGTGGTTAATAAAGCAAGAATGGCACAAGGACTAAGACTCTTAGACAAGGCCTTTCTTTAATAATCATCCTCTTGTCATTTCATCTCAACAAGTCTACTTAGATTCATGCAACAGTGATGCAGAACAGAGTTGGGAAAGCTGTGATTCTTGTAGGTAATGGCCCAATTTTGACTGGATATAGCCAAACTAAGATAAGTTAATCAACCTATAAGGTTAGGACCAGTTTTCTTTAACAGAAATCAAATATAGTCACAGTTTTCCACTAGACAGCAACAAAGAAGACTAGAAACTCAAGATAGAGTTATCAGTTGAATCTAAAATTTTGTAGGCTCCTAAACACTTAAGTGAGGGATGTCTCTACAAAATTTCAACTCAAACGGATTAGTTTAGAGCATTCAAACTTTAGAAATTCATGACATTTGTCAGGTTTTTCAGAAAATCAGCAACTCTAATAGATAACAGAATAACCCTTTGAATAACTATAGGTCATAATGATAATTGATTAGTAGGAGATAATATAATGGATAAGAAATCAATAAAATAAACCATTTATCCAACACTTCCACAAAATAAAATAGTAAAACCAAAGAATATGATTGATGTTTAAAGAAGTAATAGAAGAAGAAGAAGAAAACCCAATCAACACCAACTGATTGGAGGCTAATAGCAGCACCAACTACTAATAAGAGATCCCACAGCACCAACTATAGGGAAGAAGGAGAAGAAGCAGCAACTTCAACTTGGGGTTTTTATAAAAACTTTTCGTAAACACTAAAATTCAACTTACTAAATGGACATAACTTAAGGACCAAGGTTAACTAAAGCTGTCCATGAGCCCCCCAAATACTAGTTGTACTATTCTCGTACATGAAAAAAAAAACTTTTTAATCCACTTTATTACAAGACCGCCACTAAAGAGAAAATACCTAATCTACCCTTATTTTCCAAAAACTTCTTGGACTCCCCATGATCATTTAATTTCTTTTTGAGGATCTAGGATGCTCCTACATTATTCTCCCTTGGTGAGAGAAAGTGCACCATTGAATTTTTTTACAAAGAACTCCTTGTGCTAGGCCGTGAACTTAATGATAACAACATTATTCTAAAATCGGCCACAGTCTTCTTAATGCAAACTTCCCCAATTTTCTCTACCAACATTTGGGAAAACAATATGGATTGAAGAAGTGAACAATCAACCCTCCAGATGTAGACAAAATTTTTCTTTATAGAACATAGAACTCTATTGGTAGATTCTTCTCTTTTTGTCTTTTTTTCCTGCCTCAAATGATTGTTCGCCATGATGGGTTCATTTGACTCATTGTCCTCAATGGCTTCATCTAGCACATCTTTCTCAATTGCTTCGTCTAACACATCTTTCTCAATTGTTTCATTTGGCACATCTTTATTAATACCAAAATTCCAATCATAAGGTTGAGAAATCATAGATTTAAGTTTTTTCACCTTTTGTCTAAGTTGATAACACTGACCTTACATAAAAATTTGCAACATATTTGTCACCTCATTATAGCAAGCCCTCCTTTCATCAATCCATGGCTTTCCAAAAACACCTTATAACCTTCTGATGGAACAACTTTATAATCAACATATAATGTCCGTTTTCAAACTGAACAATAAAAGCTTTATCATAATAAGAACAATAATGTCAATCTTTAGCATTCTGTAAAAGCTTCTTAATGACATTTGAAGAAATTAGATTTTCATCATATCAATCACTGATTAGAATGATATTCCCGGATGGAAGAGTAAACCTGGTTTTAATTTCAAAAACCATTTTCCTTAATTAAAATCTGGCAAGAAAGTTCGCTCTGATACCAACTAATGTAGGGCAGACTTGAAAAATTGTTATTCCTGCAGGTAATGGGCCCAACTTTGACTAGAACTAGCCAAATTGTTGAAGAATATATATATATATCGGTAAGGTTGCTCCATTGTGACCTGGGCATCACGGGTTCGAATCATGGAAACAGCCTCTCTGCTTTAGGGGTAAGGCTGCGTACATCTGACCCTCCCCAGACCTCGCAATGGCGGGAGCCTCGTGAACTGGGATTGCCCTTTGTATATATATATATATTGATGAATAAGTATATTAATTTTTGTATCTCCTAACACCTTAAGGTTTTGAGAGTGTTGGTTAATTTACCATTAACATGGTATCAGAGCCAAGCCAGGTCATGAGTTCAAATCCCTGTAGAAGTAAAAGTATTCTCCCGGACGTAATATAGCACGTTTGTGCATGAGTTGTGGACTCGCACTTGATTCCCCAAGTGTTCCCAAGAGAGAACAGTGTTACTCCTGGGAGGTGTTGAAGTATATTAATTTCCATATCTCCCAACACCTTAAGGTTTTGGGAGAGTTGATTAGTTCACTATTAACACAAACTAAGACAGATTGATCATCCTACAAAGTTTCAACTCAATTTGGGTAAGTTTAGATCATTCAAACATCAAAAACTTAGGTCTACTGTCAAATTTTTCAGAAAATCAGCAACTCTAATAGATTACAAACTTCAATCGACCTGGACAATGTTTACTAGGTCAAACATTCAAATTTCAAAAAAACTAAAGATTCTTTAATGGAGGTTTTAGGAAAAACAGTAGGGAATCTTTAAGTTTTAAGAGGGAAGGAAGAAGGGAATCAGTGGGGAAAGTTGCGGCTTTTGTAAGGGATCAAACCCACAAAGAAAGATGATAAGAAAGAGGAATTAGGTAGGTGCGATTTTAAGAGTAGGTAAACCTAGAAAATTGCAGCAACACACACCTTATTAATGGAGTCTAGCACTTTAATCCTTCAATGTTGATAAGTTTCCAACAAGTATGAGAGGAGAGCTAGGAAAGTAGAAGAGGAAGAAGGAGATAGGAGAGGCATAGGAAGCCTCACGGCTAAACCTTAGAGAGGGAAGTTGAAGGAGAAATAGAGACCCTTGTAGGTGGCATCAACCTTGTGAGAGAAAGAGAGAAGAAAAAAAACAAGGGCCATAGGCTTGGGAAACCACCCAATTCAAAACAATTTCTTTAATGACTCTTCACTGAAAATTATGGGAGAGGGGTTTGCCTTTAAATAGGCTTACAATTGACACTTATTAGAAACTTGTTAATAATAGAAACTTCCTAAAATCCTAAACTTATAGCCTAAGAATTACTAAAAGCCTAAAACCTTCTAAAAATATACTTTCATAAAATTTTAAGCTACTAAAACTCCCCCCTAGAGAGGTTGTCAACCAGCTATCTAAAGGGCCCCACACTTTTGACTTATTGACCCACTTAGCTTTAAAAACACTATTCTCGTCATTCACCGATACCCCTTTGGTAATTTGGTCATAACATTCACAAATCACCTTAGATTTGTGCAATCTTGATCATGTCAGAAAGATAATTGAATAACCTCTCTAATGACACCAAAATCAAGTCAAAAGGGCAAGTTTTGACCTTAGAAAACTTGGGCTAAAAGTAAGTGACATGATTACTCCCTCAAAAACCCAACAAAACCTTGGCACCATTGACCTTATTACATGTGAATCCCAACCCCAAATACTTCTAATTAGTCTCATATAACATTCAATTTTAAATCTGTCCCTCTTATGTGGGGACACACACATAAGCTTACTAATGTTGTCCGCATCAAAGTTCAGTAAGGTGCCAAAATAGCCCATAAGTCCGGTCCAACCCGAACTCTAATTATAATCTATATACACCGCTAACAATCTAAAACCAACCGAACCAAAACCCTAAATTTTCATAAAAGATTGAATGAATCAACTATTCGCCTCTTTCTCTCCTTCTTTCCTTTCTCGCCTTCTTCCCTCTCATTCATGACTTGACAATCTCCTAACATACACGTTGCCTCTGCCATTGTTGCTACTGCTATATTGTTATACCAATGCCACCTCCTACTTCATTTGCAGTCAGAGTTGTTGCTAACACCAAAGACTCGAATGCCACCAATGAAGCCTGGTAGGCATTGGAGTCTATTATAGATGCAAATTCGAAGCTATCTTGTGATGCCAATGCTCATGTCGCCCTAGTGAATGTAGGTGAGTTGTAAAACCTCAATATCAAAGCCCTAATTATCGTTTCAGTTTGAATTTCATTCTATAAATTGGTATTTATCAAAATGTTGCCATTTTTTTTCCATAAATGGATTGGAGTTTAGGATTTTGATTTTAAGGACACAGAATATTAACCTAAAAATAAACTCACCTGATGATTTTTTTGGTTTCTTATTCAATCACATTTCATCTATTTGGATGGTTGGAATATAGATTTTTGTTCATTTTATCTATGAGTCAATTTTAATAGATCATTCCTTTAAAGGTATAAAAAGGTCAATGAGTTGCAGCCATTTTAGTGGCTGATTACATAGATGAGCCTTTGATAACAATTAATATGTTGATTAGGAACGTTTCATAATAAGATCAAAAATCCCATCAGCTTTGGGCAAATGAGTTTGCGCAGCCTGAGAAATGGACCAAGTTCAGGATGATTAGTTCAGGCTGAGTTTGGGCACAGAAGCTATAGTTCGGACTGGGCTCAGGCTGACCTTGGCCTGGCTAATCCTGGCCAGACTTGCAGCCCTGTAAGTAAGAAAATAGCTTCCGTCGTTGATCTTGCTGGCATAAATCCAATACACTTAGTTTCATAGCTTAATATGTAATTGATCACTCTCTCCCAAAGTAAAATATTATGGCTCATAAGCTCGATCCGATAATAGTTTTGTTACAACTTTGAATATCTATCATGTTCTTGAAAATAGGCACCACAATGCTTCCCTCCATTCAACCAGCATTTTCTTAGTTATAACGATACACCATTGTCTTCCATGCATTCCAAACCTCAATTAAGATACCATTTGGTCCCAAAGCTTATTGTGTCGTTATTTGTCATAAAACTTCTTTAACTTAAAACACCCTATCACCATGAAAACACTTATGATCTCTAATCTTATCAGTGCCACTAATTCTTCCTAAACTGACATACCCTATCTGGTCCTCGTTTAGTAATATTTTAAAAGAGTATTTTCACCTTTGTCTATTCCTGTCATCCTTCAGGCTTCGTTTGTTTTGTTGTAAGACTTTATTAGGGTGTAAAAAAAATTGGAGGTAAAATTTTGCATTGCAAAGTTTAACTTCCAACCTATTTTCTGGCGTTTGTTTTGTCCAAGTAAAATGCGATGTAAAATAGTCTTGCAAATGGTAGACAATCCAATCTTTCGCTCCCCACAAGGGATGGTCCAAAATATTTACAAGAACTTGTAAAGCACTATGCTGTCCATCAGGACCAAACTCTGGTCTTCATAGCAACACAAAAAAGGGCTCAACCACTTTGATTCTACAAATACAGCACACAGAAAATCAGGAGCTTCATAGAGGATATCAAGAATGCTCTCAATGAATCCAGCTTTCACCATTCCATCTTACAAGCTGGCCTGTCCCCTAATTTCACAAGAGCTTTTGAATTAGCCTCATGAAGTACATATTTCCTACCAAAAAGTAATCCAACAAGAGGAATAACACCATGTGCAGCAACTAGTTCTGCCAATGGTTCATCATCCAATAGTCTATCCAACGCTTGGACCACTGAATGTTGAATACGATTGAACTCAGTTGCAAGGAGAGATACCAGAGGCTCAACACAACAAGCTGCTGCCATTTGTAGACCTGATTCTTGTATTTCCAAAAAGGACACAACACAACTCAGCAGCATCTCCCTTCAGTTCCATTGAACAATTTGATGAAAGGATCCTGCAAAGAACATCTGATGAGGACATCGGGTCCAAGCGGGCTTTCCAGACTTACCAGAGGCGGCGCAGGAGAGATGGGCCCCTACTTTGGTTCTAGTAGGGGGTCCCTATATGTCCAGGATGTCTAGGATGTTCTTTTCACATTTATTTTATTATTTTTTTAATTTTGTTTATGTCTCTGGTTAAGGGGAGACACATTATTGTGAGGGTAGTTTAGTCTAGTTAGTTATTTGGGTTTTTATGTCATTATTTGTAGTTTGGGGTATTTTTGCAATGGGCATATTACGCCTAGGGATATTTTGGACCAGTTGCTATTTTTTTGTATTAGATCTAGCCATGGGGGGTCTTTTTATACCCCACGACCAGAAATTTTATGGCATGCAATTATGAACTTTGAAGTTAACGTGTGTTTCTTCGTTCTTCTTCCTTGCTTCCAGGTTGGAGACCCCAAAACCCTGGAATGGGACTAAGCCCCCCACCTACTTTAACACTGGTGGTGGAGGTCATTCCCTCCCCTTGGGTTAAAGGTCTTCTCCATTTTCTTCTTCATCTTTCTAACAGTTGCAGTTTTTCTGGTTTGTTAAAATCATGAACTTGTAGAAAAATGACCACCAACACGTATTCTCCAATTTTCTAAGCAAGACAACACCTCAAGGAGGTTCCCAAGGCCTGGACGATCCTGGCAGTGGTGGTATACAGCAGAAAAATCAATTAAAAACAAAGAAATCTCCTAGGATTTCTCTAGCCAGGCGTGAAAGAGGTGCTGGAACAGATTGTGGGAGACCGAGCATTACTCCCAATCGAACCAGGGTTTTGCTGATCTGATTTTTCCAAGTTATTCCACATCCCTGGGCGACACCTAAACAACCAGCCCTATTTTTAAATTTTTATTTAAATTAAAACCCAAGCTTGGGTTTTAAGAGGAAGGCGGCACCTGTTTTGGGGATCAGATTTTTTTTTTGGACTTCAACAGTTCCTTTGTTTCTTGGCTCTTGGACTGGTACTTGATCAACAGACTATAGAAGACATCAAGACTCCTCTTCACTTCAAAAATTCAAGCTATAGGTATCCTTTATTGATCCTCTTGTGAATCCCTTCAAGAAGTAATCTCCGTGGAGTTATGGCCTATGCTTGTGGGCTGTGTTATTAAAATTCTAAGCATATCCTTAGCACATTAATCCTATTTTTCCAAACCTATTCATATTTAAACCTTCCCTTTAGTTTTCCCATGCAAAACCCTAATTCCTTTTGCTTATTTTCTTCATTATCACCTTGTTTTGGTCACTTTTCACATACTTTTGCACCATCAAATTTTTGACAGCATGTTTAAATTTCCTAAGTCCCTAAATTAGTTAGATACTTTAATATATGAATTAGGTCTCTGATGGTACCCAGATTAGACTCACCAAGATGATCATCTGGCTGTCATCTCCTGGGGGGTTTTGGACAAACATGCTACCTACAAATGACACATGAGGAACGCTAGTGTGACACCGGCCTCCGCCACTCTGACGATCAAGTCAATTTTCCTTTATATCAAAAAGAATCCTCTACCTTTTTGTTGGGCCCTTTCCTTTATGTATGTGTCTTAGACGGTACGGGGGTTGTTTTTCACCTGTTAGGAATATTCAAAGTTTGTTAGGAAGCTGGTGCAAGATACACGTGGTGGCTCAGCTATGGACGGACCCATGTGTTGTTTGGGACCACCCTAGGCCCCGATGATGGTAGCTTTCCACATGTCTGATCAATGGTCATTTTTCTTCGGGTGGTCGTTTAGGGTTTCAGAGAACCCGATTGGTCATCTGTCTCTCGATCTACTACTCGGTATCTCTTCGGTCATCAAGTGGCCAGTTGGTCGGACGCTTATGGGATTAAACCAGCGGTCTAGCTTTCGATTTTGGGCCACAACCGGCTTAGCCCGGACGGGTCACTCGGCTGGTTAGCTTGGGCTAGATCCACCCTCATCAGCAGCAATTGCAGCATCTTGTTCCATCTTCAAGCTCGTGTTAAGAATGTCCACTAGGGGTTGAACAACCTGTTGAGAAGTTTCTGCATCCTAATATGGTCCATTGAAAACACGATGAAAATTTGTTGCAGCTTGAGCCCATGGGGACGAAAACTCAACCCCCCAATCCAATTGAAAAGGCAGTCCCAATCGTCTCTAAGAAAATGTTGGCAGTTTGATCTCAACTACTGGACATGAAATCCCAATCAAATAATGAGACCGACTTTGCATAACCTCTTGGATTTAGTAGCTCAAATCGTCAAAATCTAACGTCATTGGCAAATCTACTTTTGATTGTTAGTGTTGTGTGAAAGAGGAGCTCGGATTTCGTGTGCACAAAAGATGTGCACAAGTTGTGTGCACAGACCAAGGGGCGGACACATCAGCACCGAAAAGTGATTTACACTTTTTGGGGGAGCGCTTATCACTTTTCAGCGCTGATGTATCCCCCCCTAGTCCATGCGCACGTCTTTTGTGCGCACAAAATCTAGGGGGTTGAAAGAGGGGTTTCGTGATTGGTGTTAGATAGCACCGTTGGAAATGTCTTGAGCGGCCAACAAATCAAGCGTAAGCAACTTACTAATTTACGTGCTTAAGGTGTAAAATGGTGAGCCCCACAGGAATTGTCTTACCCCCTATCATTTGTTTTCTATTTAAACTAACGTTTGAAAACAATGTTTGCCATGGAACTATTTGTTTTACAGGCAATATACATCAAAACAAATGGAGCCTCACTAACAATTTTTTATTATTTTATCCCCAATCTAAATGCAACTAAAATGATCTAGGTCTCTACGTTTCCTCTCCCTTATTCTAATAAGTTTAGTCTTTATAAACATTTTTTCTCACCATATTCGGTACCTAATGGACAATTAAATTCGTCATATGCTTTGAATTTAGCATCACTAACTACTTTCTTAAATTCTTTTTTAGTGTCTTTATACCTTCTAATTTTTTTTCCTCGTCTTTTTCCAAGCCTTATAAAAAGACTCTTAAATTCTAATGACTGTTTGAATTTCACCATTTCACCAAGTTCTTCTATATGATTTCCTTTTTTCTAGATCTCCAAAAACCTCCTTTTATACTCTTTTTAATATAGTAGGCCATCTCATTCCACCTTACATCAATTGCTTCTTTCAAATTCTCTTCTCTCATCAATTTATGTATAAGTAACACTAATTTTTCTCTTTTCAAGTTCCACAATCTAGTTCTTGGGCATAACTACCTCATTTCCTTCTCTTCCATCTTGTAGCACAAACCATAGTCACCAAAGCAAGAAGCAGGAAGTAAGGTTCAATAAATCCTTGGGAAACAAGAAGCGAGAAACGATTAAAAAGAGTGTAGAGAGAGATGAGGAAGTGATTGGAAAAAAAATTACAAAGCAATCATGAAGCGAATAAAGTGCAATTTGTAAGAAGCTTCAAACCATTAAAATATATATATATATATATATATATATATATATATATTAAATGAATAGAAAATGAAATGATACTAATAGGTGAATACGTGATACAAACAGGAAGTAAAAAACAAAAAGTCTACATTAAATGAATAGAAAATGAAATGATACTAATAGGTGAATATGTGATACAAACAGGAAGTAAAAAACAAAAAGTCTACAACCAACAAGTACAACTACAACAATTGATTATTAATATGAAGTAAATAATAATAAATTACAATCAATAAGAACAACTACAATACACAAAAGTGCATAACTCGATAAAGCAATAAACAAACCTAAAAACTATACTATGCAAGTAATAAAGAATCATATGTAAACCACTTTGTTATTAGTATGGCCAGCCATATCTTATATTTTACCTTACATTAGATTTTTTTGTAGATAACTAGGCATCATAGAGTCAAACTAGAGAACACCTTGTATAAAAACCATCAGATTTGTATCTTTTTATTTAATTGAAATAAAATAATATAAATAATAAATCAATACTAAATTCATAGAAAGTATTTTATTCAATGCCAATCATATGTGATTTACGTTAAAAATAAAATTTTAGTTCTTTGGTTGTTTCCCAATCAATTCTCTAGATGTTTCCACTTGCTTCTCTAGAGGCTTCCCCTATCACTTCATTGTGCTTCCTAAACACGGGAATTGCGCAACCCTTCTCTTTACTTGGATAAGTGGAATTGAATCGGCTTCCCAAGCAAACTTCCCACCTTGTACCAAGCTTCCTTGCCACTATGGCACAAACATCTAAAACCGCAAACTTATGTTGTGTACTGTGTAGTTAGGCTCTCTCGTAGGATAACCCTATAGTCTTTCCATGTTAAAAAAAGAAAAAGAATGTTTTATCCTCCTAATGAGAAGGAAAAAGTTATTTTGACTCTTATAAGATCCACTTTTAAAATTCAGCCAATGTTCTCACGTTTTAAAATTCCCGTTTGCTATTGCAAGATCATATGACATTGCATATTCTAGGATTGCACTACCCTCTTCATTCCTTCCTCCAAATCCATATCCTCCATAAACTCTCTCATATCCTCCATTGTCTTTCCTTACATATAAGCACCATCTAATAAGTATTCCTTCACCCTCAAGAATTCTTGAATTAATCTATCCAGAATTGCCCCTTCAGGCTTCATCTAATCCTACTTGAGATACATATGTGCTAACTATGTTTACCATCCCTTTTCCTAAGACAATAATTGATATTATCATGTCACATGCTCTGTTAACATCTACAATTTTATCCTTAAGATCTTTATCTACTCTACCCTATTCTTATTATAGTCTTCTCTCGTGTACCAAAGTTTGTAGCCATCAATCTCCTTTGTCCATCTAATACCTTGCAGACATGCTATGGTGACACTCCTTTTCATTTTATTTAATACAATTCCATACTCTTACTTGTTAACATTCCTATATGCCAAGTAAAAAAGATGAATCCAACTCTCTTGGAATTTACACACACTTGTCCATGGTGTGGAAACTATTACCTACTTCTCACCACAACTGGGACCCGACAGTGCATCACTTCCAAGGGATGCCCTTGCTAACCCTATATGTGTGTGTGTGTGTGTGTGTGTGTGTCTCTTCAAAAGTTCACAATTTTCAATCCACATGTCAATTTGCAACAACACCCATCAATAATTAACTTTATTTAACTGAATAATTAATATTTACTTCAATTAAAATTTAAACAATGTCTTTAACAACTTAATTCATTGTCACTAATACTAACACATGCAGGTAGGTGAGACCCACCAACCATGTAACAAATTAATTGAAAAAAATATGACCATCTGATCTGCACTTTTAAACGGTCATTCATCTGATAGAAATTAAGTTTTATATAATAACAGTCCTGTAATTACCTCTCAAAAAAAAAAAAAAAAATAACAGTACTGTAAAATACCCATCAAATGTTGAACTCAACCAATACACTTACAATAACAACACAAACACACACGCAGAGTGCAATTAATTGAGGATCATGTGTATAGCAGCACAGGATCCATTAATATTTAATAATAAAAATAGAACACAACACAACCGTTAATATAGCATTTTGGAAGATGCGATGGTAATAGTCATCATTGTTAACCCCATATTTTCCACTATTAAAAACCTTGATTGAAGTATGTCCATATATAACCCTTTTTGTTGTTGTTGTTGATTGAATAGTCTAAAAGAAATTTTAGGTGCGATTTGTCATTTTGGTGTGGTTAGGAGTGTACCCTGACCCTCCATCCAAGTGAAGTCTTTCAGCCACAATGGCCAAGACAACAGACCAAAATGTGTCAGATGTAAATTAGCTAATTTGTCGGTTTTACACGAAATTCACAATTATGATCATCATCACAGCCTGAGCATCACAGAAAAAAGAATAAAGAATTCAGGCATACCTTGAGCATTCCACCGGAAAGAAGGGACTTGGGATCGGAGAAAGCCGGAAAATTCTTAAATTCCGGCGACCGGAATCCTCCACTAGACGGGAAAATCACCAACCCATCGCTGATAACACCTGAAACCTGCATGATCGTGTTCGAAATTTCCCCTCCCCAAAAATTCGCAGAGAAAGAAGTGAGAGGAAAGGAGTAGAGATTCTCAGGATTTAAGCGTGTATTTCTAGGGTTCTAGCCTACTTTTTGAGTGTGGAGGTTTTTTTTTTTTTTTTTTTTTTTTTTT
>JAOXJP010244108.1:0-22836 GCA_025762735.1 Platanus orientalis | reverse complement strand
ATTTTTGGGTTTTCTGTCTTAAATTACAAAAATACCCTTTTGGGATCTTTTCTCATATTTTATCCTCTTTTTCTGTTTTAACTCCTTCTTATCTTCTTTTTGTGATTTTATATTTTGATTTTTTAATTTTTGTGGCTACTTAAAGTTCTAAGTTCAATTTTTGAAATCTTTTGCTTCCGCACTTTAAATCTAATCATCGTTTGAGGTTTTGGAATTACTCTACATCAATTTGTGGTATCTTCTCCTTTCTACAGCATCACATTCGCCATCCATCTATCCCCCACATATTCATCTTTGGATCTTAATATAAATGGCATTCATCATCCATCTCTCCATAGTAAATTCATATTTAGAACTTAGAATAATTTTTTGGTGTCAAGCAAATCCCATCCCATTAACTCATCTGCCCATTTAATTTAAGTAGTCAAGTCATTTGAGGAATGTTTTTAAGTGGATATATTTTCCTTCTTGAGATCCCCACTAATGTTCAATTTATTTTATTTTATTTACTTTTCCCCCCTTTGTGCTTCAAATCAATCTTTACCATCCACGTACAACCTGTGTGGCTCACCTCCCTCAGTTGAACATGAAACACCCATAATGACATAACAAAAGTAGCAATGACTCCAGCCTCACGCACCTAATAAGAAAGAGTGATAGATGTTTATTCCCCCCATCCCAGATAATGATGAGGACATCAGGATTAGGGGTAGTACTTTTAAGACTCATCAGCGGAGACAGAGGAGATTTGGGTCGTTGTTATGGTTCAGATAGGGGCTTACATTGATTTTCAGACTTAGGAGAGTATAATTTGATGTTTAGGGATTTATTTGATGTTTAGTAGTTGTTTATTTTCATGTCGGACATTTATTTTATCTCACATTATAAGAGGGGGTTAATTTAAGTGTTTTGAGGGTATTTTATAAAGAAATTGTTTGAAAGGGGTTATTTTAGTCTATAATGTTTTAAGGGTATTTTGGGGTAGAATTGTCTAAAAATGAGTATTTAGGTCATATGGACCTTTTCTTATGTAGCCCTAGGCGTGGGGATCCCTATAAGAGATACCCACACGCCTCCAAATTTTAATGAATGATTTTTTTTTAAACTTGCTCTCTTCTCTCTGGTACGTGAATACCTATGAGTAAACCCTGAAAAAGACTTGGAACTTCTCCAAGTATATGATGGTGGTGGAGGCCAGTCCCTTCCCTTTGGGTTAAAAGGATTTTCTCTCTTCTTCTTTAGTCTTTATTTCCATTAATATCTAAGTTTTAGCAAGCTGAAAAATTACCTTTGGCAAGAGATCTTATCACTGGCTTGAAGATTCATCGATTCAAAAAAGTTTGAACTTCCCAAGGGGTTTCTAAGCCCTAGGTGACACACCTAGTGGAGGATTGGAGCACTTTTCTTTAGACCTAAGGTAATCTTAAGAGGGATTCTTAGGTAGGGGCGGCACATACAATTTCTGGCTAGATTCAAAGCTCTCTTCCAACTTGGTTTGACACAATTGAATCCTAAGGAATATTGCATGGATGATTGCTAGCTACAATAAGGAAGATTCAACCACGTTAATTTCAGGTGCACACCTCCAATTTTCAGCTTTATTCTTGTTTCCTTGTTGTGTGGAATCTCAGTGGAATTGTTGGGCATGAATGGGGAAGATTTAGGCTAATTTTCTAGGGTTTATTTGAACCTTCAGCCCATAAATTTTGAGGTTAATTAATCTCTACCAACCTCCATAAATATCCATTGCAAACACATGTACTTCAGCCCATTAACTCACATGTTTTAAATTACTTTAAATGTGATGCCTCCCACATGTTTGTGATAATGTCCAAAATAATCGCTTGCTGGATTTTCTGTAATCATAGCTCATAAGAACCTTCCATATTTTTTGGTAAGCACCATAAGTCCATTAATCTACAGTGGTTCAAACCTAAGACATTTTCCATGCTCTTTACATTGATCCCACCACAACCATGTTTTTGAGCAACATTAAATTTCGGTCAACAAGCTGGACATTGGTTGTTTCTTAATTTTGTTGAGAATTCTAAGAACACATTAGGATATAATTTTTGTTCTTATTTTGTTTTCTCGAATACTCAATATTGTACCTCTAAATTTACTTGAAAACCAACTAATTTTGTATGTTTTATTGTTGGGAGGAATCTAGTTTATAATGCTACATAACTTATGGTGTTCTTTGCTTAGTCTTCTATGACACACACTCACTCACCTACATGTATGGTGCATCAGATTTGATATCAGAGCTTAGTTTAGGGTATTAGGAACCTTTTGGTTTCAGTTTAAGTGTAGTTTTGCATGGTAGGTTAGCTTCTTGCATTTTCTTATATAGCATTGCATTTAATTCCATTTTCTTTAGTCTTAGGCATTTTTCCAGTACTTAGAGTCTAGGCATTCTCTTAAGGAGTTTTGTAGTTTGACTATCCCGAGTCCTTTGGTTTATGGCCACAAGGTCAAGCTTTGACTATTATCTCAAAATGTCCTGAGGAGAAGGAATTAGCTCTCAACTCACTCAGGATCCAACTTTTAAGGACTTAATAGAAAATGTGGATAAGTTGATTCAAGCCATAGAGGCTAGCAACAAGAACATCCACGACCGAATTAAGGAAGTTCGTAGAGAGTTGACTCCTGTACCATGAGAGGTTCTCAGGAGGGAAGAGGTCATTTGGATCTTATTCAAAACCATTATTCACGCCATGGGTCTATGAGGAGTCATGATAGGAGAACTCCAAGTCCTGTGCATGGGCCAGAGCCTAAAAGGACCCCACCAAGGGGTAGGTCTCTAGTCCATCCTGAAAAACTAGAGGTGAGGATCCCCACCTGAGAGGGGACCCTGGAGTTTGAGGATGAGGACGTTAATCCCAAGGGTTATAGGAGGCAACGAGGGTTGAGAGATCATAGAGACCTTGAGGAGACGGCCCTGAAGTCGATGAGGGTTGAAGTGTCTACCTTTGTTAGACACTTAAACCCTAAGTACTTCTTGGAATGGATTCGATGGATGGACTAGTACTTTGATTGGTATGATATCTCCCCTCACAAACAAGTTAAATTTGCTAGGATGAAACTAGTTGGGTCAGCTTAGATTTACGAAGAACCAATTGAGCAACAGATCTATTAGAGACATGAAAGACCCATCACTAGTTAGGCAGACATGCGGGATAAACTCAAAGAGAAGTACGTTCCACATCATTATCATACTAGACTTTTCAAGTAGTACAACGCAATCCACTAAGGTTCATCTAGCATAGCAGACTATATCACGAAGTTTGATGATAGCAAGTTAAGATATGGAGTCTGTGAGAATCTTGAGATGACCATCACTCACTTTAAGATGGGGCTCCGACCTAAGATTCAGAAAGAGCTTATCCCCTACTACATCACCTCTCTAGAGTATATCTACACGATAGTGTAGGACATGGAGAGGTATGTAAGGCCTACAGCTCCACGATCCCAAGATCCTAAATGCCCAGATATGAAACCCGCATCAGGAGGACAGCCACCTAGAGTAGGTCCTGACTCTTCTAGGACTGGCCCAGTTCTTAATCGAGGAAAGGAAGAAGCCAATGGTCATTCTTCCGGTAATGCTAATAGATGTTATAAACGTGGGGGAATAGGCCATCAATCAAAGGTTTATCCTTCACGTAGAAAGCATGCTTTGTTTCTAGAGGACATTGTAGAGGAGGTCTAGAGGGATCAACAGATAAATTGCCTTCAAGATGAATGACGGACTTTATGAGTGGTTTGTCATGCCCTTTGGGCTATCTAATGCCCTTAGCACTTTTATGAGGGTGATGACACAAGTGTTGAGGCCCTACATTTGAGAAATTTTTGGTTGTATACTTTGATGACATTCTTATATACATTCCTAGTAGAGAGATCTACCTGAATCATTTGCGGAGTATGTGTGAAATACTTTGTAAAGAGAAACTTTACGCAAATCTTAAGAAGTATGCATTTATGACGCCATAGGTTATCTTTTAGGATTTATCGTATTTGGTGAGGGGATGATCGTTGACCCTGAAAAGATTAAGTCAATTATAGAATGACCTGAACCTACCAATATTTATAAGGTTCGGAGTTTTCATGGTTTGGTCACCTTTTATAGGCAGTTTATCCAGCGTTTTAGTTTAACCATGACACCTATTACGGATTGCATCCGTAAATGTGAATTCAAGTGGACCAAGGTAGTAACTAAGGCCTTCTAGGAGATAAAGTCGATGATGACTGAAGTTCCTGTCATGTGACTCCCCGACTTTTCCAAAGTCTTTGAAGTTGCATGCAATGCATTTGGGGTGGGAATAGGTGGCGTCCTAAGTCAGGAAAAACACCCTGTGGCCTATTTTAGTGAGAAATTAAATGAGGCCAAACAAAAATATTTCACCTACGACAATGAATTCTATACAATAATCCAGTCTCTAGGTATTGGCGACACTACCTGTTGCCTCAATAATTCATCTTATTCTTTGATTATGAGGCTCTGAGGTATCTAGGCTCTCAGAAGAAGCTTAACTCATGGCATACCAAGTGGGTGGAGTTTCTTCAGGAATATACATTCGTATTGAAACATAAAGCTGGTTTAGAAAATAAGGTGACAGATGCATTAAGTCGAAAAGTCTACATCTTGCAGACAATGAGCATTTAGGTGACCGGATTTGAGAGACTCAGAGAGGATTATAAGTCTTGTCTAGATTTTGCCTCCATCTTCCACTCCTTACAGGGCGATCAACCAATAAGGAGCAGAGAGTGTGTGCTTCATGATGAATATTTTTTAGTACACGTTTATGCCTTCCTCATACTTCAATGAGAGACTTTATGATTTGGGAGATGCATGCAGGTGGTGTAACAGGTCACTTTGGTAGAGATAAGACCATTGCTCTAGTTGAGGACCATTTCTACTAGCCTAGTTTGAAACGGAATGTGAAAAAAGTTATAGAGTAATGTTGTACTTGTCAGTTGGCAAAATAGAGGAAGCAGAGTCTAGGGTTGTATTCACCTTTACTAGTACCTCACACTCTATGGCAGGATGTGAGTATGGATTTCGTGCTAGGCCTCCCTTACACCCCGAGGCAGCATGATTCCGTTATGATGGTGGTGGATTGTTTCTAAAAAATGACCAACTTCATACCATGTGCTAAGACTTCGGATGCCTTAAAGGTTGCTCACTTATTCTTTGATGAGGTAGTCCGTTTACATGGGGTACCCAAGTCCATAGTGTCTGACCGCAATGTCAGGTTTGTTAGTTATTTCTAGAAGACATTATGGAAAATGATAGATACCAAACTACAATTCTCGTTTGCTTATCACCCTCAGACAAATGGGTAAATTGAGGTGGTAAATAAAAGCCTAGGGACTTTATTAAGATGTCTAGTTGGTGAGAACCTTAGGTCATGAGATAATGTCTTGTCCATTGCAGAGTTTGCATATAATAGCTCGGTCAATAGGATCACTAGTATGAGTGCCTTTGAGATAGTTACAGATTATAGAGCTAGGGCTCCTATAAACCTCATTCTTATGTTTGCATCCCATCGTCCATTTAAGTATGCATTTGCATTTGCATCCCACATTTATTCATTATACTAGGAGATTACGTGGAGAATTACCATCAGTAATGAGAGTTATAAACACTCGGCTGACTTACATTGAGTGCATCGTAAGTTCTGGGTTGGGGATCCAGTTATAGTTAGATTCTGTCCTGAGCGATTCCTGATAGGAGTTGCATGAAAATTACATGCGAGGAGTTCGGGACCTTGCAAAGTTTCAAACAAAATTGGACCTAATGCCTATGTCTTGGATATCCCGACTAATTTAAGGATCAACTCTACATTTAAAGTGGAGGATTTAGTTCCCTATCATGGCCATTCCACACTAGTCCTTAAGAGTCTTTTGCAGGAACCCAGACTTTAGCACCTTAGCCTCCTTAGCCCATGCCACCACTTCCACCAGTTTTTGTTTACAAGGAGGAGATTGAGGCTATTTTAAATGACCAGATCATTTCCATTCGACGGGAGGTTACTAGAAATATCTCGTCAAGTGGAAACATAGACCAAAGATCGACAACACTTGTCTTACAAGGAGTGAGTTCCAATAGATCGACCCATATATACTTGAGCGGTATTGTAGCCTTTTATCGTTGTAGATAACTCCTTAAGAGGAGAGAGTTGATGAAGATATCAGGACTAGGGGTGGTACTTTTCAGACTTATTAGCAGAGACGAAAGAGATCCGGGTCCTTGTTATAGTTTGGATAGGGGCCCACATTGATTTTCAAACTTGAATGAATTTAGTTTGATGTTTAGAGATTTATTTTATGTTTAGTAGTTGTTTATTTTCATGTTACACATTTATTATATATCACATTGTAAGGGGGGTTAATTTTAGTGTTTTGAGGGTATTTTAGGAAGAAATTATTTGAAAGAGATTATTTCAGTCTATTTTAATGTTTTAAGGGTATTTTGGGTAGAATTGTCTGAAAGGGAGTATTTAGGTCGTATGGACCTTTTTTTATGTAGCCCTAGGCGTAGGGATCTCTATAAGAGATACCCACATGTCTCCTTTAAATTTTAATGAATGAAATTAAAAAAAAAAAACCTTGCTTTCTTCTATTTTAATGAAATTTAAACCTTGCTTTCTTCTCTCTGGTTCGTGAATACTTATGAGTAAACCCTGGAAAAGGGCTTAGAACTTCTCCAAGTAAACAGTGGTGGTGGAAGCCAACCCCTTCCCTTTGGGTTAAAAGGATTCTCTCTTCTTCTTTGTTCTTTATTTCCATTAACAACAAGCTGGAAAATTACCTTTGGCAAAAGATCTCATCACCGGTTTGAAGATTCAACGATTCAAAGCAGTTTGAACTTCCCAAGGGGTTTCTAAGCCTTGGGCGACACACCTAGTGGAGGATTGGAGCACTTTTCTTTAGACCTAAGGTAATCCCAAGAGGGATTCTTAGGTAGGGGCGGCACATACAATTTTTGACCAGATTCGAAGCTCTCTTCCAACTTGGTTTGGTACAATTGATTCCTAAGGAGTATTGCATGGGTGATTGCTAGCTACAATAAGGAAGATTCAACTACGTTAATTTCAGGTGCACACCTCCAATTTTCAGCTTTATTCTTCTTTCCTTGTTGTGTGGAATCTATGTGGAATTGTTGAGCATGAATAGGGAAGGTTTAGGCTAATTTTCTGGGGTTTTTTGAACTTTCAGCCCATAAATTTTGAGGTTAATTAATCTCTACCAACCTCCATAAATATCCATTGCAAACACATGTACTTCAGTCCATTAATTCACATGTTTTAAATTACTTTAAATGTGATGCCTCAAACATGTTTGTGATAATGTCCAAAATAATTGCTTGCTGGATCTTCTGTAATAACAGCCCATAAGACCCTTCTATATCTTTGGGTAAGCACCATAAATCATTAATTCACAGTGGTTCAAACCTAAGACATTTTCCATGCTCTTTACATTGATCACACCACTTTAAAATTCCTTTAACCATGTTTTTAAGCAACATTAAATTTCGGCCAACAAGCTAGACATTGGTTGTTTCCTAGTTTTCTTGGTAATTCTTAGAACACATTAGGATGTAATTTTTGCTATTATTTTGTTTTCTCGAATACTCAATATTGCACCTCTAAGCTTACTTGAAAATTTGCATGCTTTGGTGTTGGTAGGAATCTAGTTTATAATGCTACATAACCTATGTTGTTCTTTGCTTAGTCTCCTATGACACACATTCACTCACCTTCATATATACTGCATCAGATGGCATATGTACGTGTAGAGTCCAGATATTTCTATTTGGTTAATTAACATTTGGTTGAGGTTTCTATTATGTTTTCCCTTTTCACAGCTATGTCCAGGGCTTGTATGGGAAGTGGTGACAACATACCATGTCTTGACCAATTCCAATCCAGGATCGGCCAATCCAGTGCCAAAATTACACAACAATTTCAAGGATCGGCCGATCCTGATCAGATCATGGATCAGATCGGTCATGACCGATCCCGATCCACATCGGTGATCCATATCGGAATCAGCTGATCCTTGATACCATGATGTTGGCAACAATCAAGTAGAGGAAATTTTCTCTCAATTTGTGGAGAGAACCAAAAATATTTCTTTTGCATTCAATATTTTCATGATATTTCGAGTTATCATGGACTTTAGAAAAATATTTTAATAAAGTCTAAGTGCGAGTGAAAGTTTGGTCATAGTAGTTTGGGTTTAAGCAGTATTACCAAGGGAAGCTATATGGTACATCTATTTACAACCCATGTATTCTTTTATTTATTTAATCTACAGTTGAACTATGTGTTTGATTTCTTCAATGGAAGCACTGTAGGCTGCTAGAAGAAGTGATTCCTTGCTTGGATGTTTTTTTATTATGACTCAAGATTTACCATAAACCCAAAACTTTACCATTGATATTTATTTTTAGTAAAACACATAATTACAAATTAAAAAAATTAAATCCCTATTAGTAATGTAAATTCCATTTATATCAAAAGAATTTACCATTCGTTATAAATTTTGAGACCCTGAATAATTCCTATCCTTATAAATCTTAGCTTTTACAAGGTTGGATCTTCCTAACAAACTTTAGGGCTCTAAAACCTACAAAAAAGGATACCTTAGTTGTCAGATTTCTCTAATTTCAGGAAAAGTGATATATGATGGTAAAATACTAAAACAACCCAAATGAATGTTAAAGAATCAAGACATCGTATCCTAGCATAGATCAACAAATTACGGCTTTAGAACTTTAAACTGCATCGCTGCACTTATTTGGCTCCATATAGTAAACTCAAAAAAGACTGAACAAAACCATGTAGGGGACTAACTTTTTCATCATCCAACCTCACCTTCCAAGTAGTTTTTCCCGTAGATTGACTTGTATGCTAAGACAAGTTTACACTGTATGGGTCATATTTGCATCTTAATAGGCTTGTACGGAATACAACAACAAACAGCCTTATCCCAACTATTTGGGGTCGGCTACACGAATCCCGTTCCGCCATTCCGCTCTGTTTAGGGCCTTATCTGCCGTAGGCTTGTACGGAATACAAATCCAAAAATTCTTTGGAAGTGAATTTTATTAGCTTCATAAATTACTAAATTAGTGGACCAGGTTGTGCAATACTTAGGAGGGGGGAGATGAAAATACTCAGTATTTCAAACATTCACATAGAAGAAGCAGCAGATAGCCATTGCACATTGGTTATTAGTTCCAATGCTGTCTAAAACATGATTCGTAGTTGAAACCCCTCAGTACCTTTTACATACCTAAGTTTAACTTAAAAGAAATGTCATCCAGCATAGAGAAATCCATGATAAATGGAGAGCATGCTAACCTGCATATGAATGGAGGTAAGTCAGGCCATGAGCAACATCAATGCAAATTTCCAGCCGTTGATTAAAATCCAATATTTTTCCATGCTGACCTGCCAGGTAGAGCAGACCAAATTATAAACATTTAATTTGTTACTTAATTTAAAGTATTGACAATCCAAGTACAGCGATCTTACCATCCAGATGCTCCCTAAGAGTACCATTTGGAACATACTCTGTAATAATAATGCGTTCATTTCCTTTCTCAACATAACCAAGTAACTTCACCAGATTTCGATGTTCAATTTTGGTGAGGAGACCAATTTCACTGCTGAATTCAGTTTGTTTATTCTCCAAGTGTACCTGTCCAAAGTTTTTGTGTCAACATGGGACCAAGATATAATATTTGAAGGAAAAGTCTCAATAAAAGATCAACTTCAATGTACAAAAAGCTGCTTTAAGTTATTAACCCAGTTATATGGAAAATGAAAACTGAGATTTCTTTTAACAGAATTATTTTAAGCAGCTCATTGATCCATTGACCTTAAAGATAGCTCATTAATGAAGGTCAGAACACGAGATGGATCATATTATAAAGTAATCCCCATGGACCATGGTATTAGAATCCTAGGGTATAGTCAATTGCACAATCCTTTTTTGTTTGTGAAACCAAACTATTTGATCGAATCTAGCATACTTTTAGACCAACATAAAGAAAGAAGTGCCAAGTTCTATATTATTTACCAAGATTACAAATATGGTTTATCCAGTTATTCATGGAGGATGATTTGACCCCAAAATCAAAAAACAAAGATCTAGGATGGTAATCAACAATACCATTTCCCTTTCAAGGATGACATTCACCAATTTTACCCAAATCCCAGTCTTAATCTTGATTTTGTGAACCACAACTACAAACATAGGATGCCACTTTGTTAAAGGTAAATTGATGAAGCTAAATTCCTCTGTTTCCACCAAACTCAAACCTACAATTGCATTACAAAAAAAATAATAAAAACTGATAATAACACATGCCTACACGTTGGCTGAATCGCTGCACAATAAAACAGACTTTGTTAACAAAAAACTCCTTAGCATGGGTTCCACTAGCCTTTTTCTTCCACAAAAGACAACATTGCCCCTCTTAATAGTTAATGCAACTGATGAAATCAAAACCTTTATTTACATTTTGGAAAAAGGATTCTTATTTGAGCACCCTCCAAAACCCTTTTACTAACCTCTTCACTTCCAAACCCCAAAAATCATTTCCCTGACCTCTTCCACCTTCAAATCCTTAGCCCCATCCAACTTTAGACTATGAGGAGGTTGGCTGTCAAGGGTGGCTAATCATAAAAATATGCAAGCAACTAATAGTAAATGTATGAGAAACTTAGTGATGCCAAAAATACTTTTTATCGGTTATGACCAAAGGTAGGGTCATTGCTTTGGTGCAATGGTAGCAGCTTAAGCTGTCAGTGTGAAAACGAGTGTTCGAGTCGGGTGAGCAGCCACTTTGTGTAAAAAAGACAAGCTTAGGTCTGTATCTTGTCCACCCCTCCCAGCACACTGTAGTTACATGACCGGCACTGGGTAATGACTTTCTTTTATTACCAAGGGTGTGGTCCTTGTTCCTAGCACATAGGGTTACTAGCATGTCAGTACCTGGTTTCAAGGGCTGGTACATTGCACAGCCACTGCATGACAAAAGATCATGTAGGTTGTTAAGATGCACCAAGCTGTTGCATTGTTCTCTAACTGGAAACTGCAATTGTGTAACTGACCACTACATAAAATAGGTTGTCGAAATGTCAGAATAACCATAGTTGAAATTAAGAATAAACCATTGGAGATTGGAAATGTTACACAGTTGACCTAAAATTCAAGAAATATACTGATAAAAAACGAAGCCAAAAATGAAGAGTCAAGTGCTTCCAACCACCCAAAACTTGGGCAAAGAAAATCCCATGAGGAGCAATGGACAAAGGTGGTCATGCCATTTGATACGAGCATCATCAAAATTTAGTTAGTTGAATGCTCTCAGCTACTTTGCTGAAAGGTAGTCACTACATCCACTCATGGTCCCCCTCAAATCAACCATCTTCCCTAACTCTTCATACTTGCTCCCCATTTGTTTTGTTCAGAAATAGTTTTTAGACATCAACACCCCATTAAAAATATATCCGTATTCCGTTTTGATATTCCTATCGAGCCTTTTGTTGAACCTATATAGCGTTAATTTGAAGATTATTACAGGTTCCAGATGATCACCAAAGAACCTAACCCAAAATATAACAGTTCACACTTCATGAAGAAAGGACAAACCTACTATATCTTAAAACAAGCAGTTTTATTGAAGTAATAGCAGATTCAACGTCATGGAAGAACCTAATGATTACCTTCTTTGCTCGTTTAATGGCAACAACCTGACCATCTTGCAACTGGGCCTTGTAAATAGTTCCAAAACCTCCTTCACCTATTTGTCGTGATGGTGAGAAATTGTGGGTAGCTCTTATAACCTGATTCATATCAAGATGCACTGATCCAAGTCTACTCAATTTTGGGGACATCAAGAATCGAGGACTAGGTGGCACTCGAAGTGGACTGGGAGGGATCTTTTCAGATGCAGAACTTAATTCTAAAGAAGAAGCTGAATCCACTGCAATAAGAAATGATTTTGTTAACAAATAATACTACATTCTCATTAGGCCAAATTGAGTTGAATTGGAACAGATATAAGCTAATGAATTAGTTATACAGAGAAACTGAGAATTAGTGAAAATTGTAAACTAAATGTTGAAGTATATTAATTCATGTATCACCTAACCCCTTAAGGTTTTAGGAGAGTTGGCTAATTTACTGTTACAATGGTATCAGAGCCAAGCCAAGTCACGAGTTCGAATCCCCGTGGAAGTAAAAGTATTCTCGTGGACCTAGTGTTGCACGTGTGTGCATGAGTTGTGGACTCGCACCTAGTTCCCCAAGTGTTCCCAGGAGAGAACAGTGTTTCTCCCGAGGAGGGAGGTATTGAAGTATATTAATTCTTGTATCTCCTACCACCTTAAGGTTTTAGGAGAGTTGGTTAATTCACTGTCAACATAAAAAAAGAAAGTGTTCAAGAATTGATATTCTGACAATAAATTTAACAATCAGTTGAAGTGTAACCTTAAACCATTTATCTTGATTCAGTAAAGTTGCTTCAGAACAATAACAATTTTAGATAACCACCCACAGGCATTTAGAAATCAAAACGTTTCTATGAATTTTAGCCATTATGATAGGCCTTGAAAGTAGAGACTCCTGCACACTACCCAACCATGTAGGCCTTGAATTGAACAGTTTACCCATACCATATTGGCTTAGTGCCATGGGAACTCCATAGTCCACTTAATTAAATGCACTCTGGGCCATGACAGGAGGGAGGGCCAGTTACATGTAACAAAGAAGAGAAGATGCAACTTTCATGATTTATTGTTCAGGAATTTTCAGACCATAAAGATTAACTATATGCCAAGGAAAAAGAAAAGAAGTTAAACGCTCAACATGCAATGGAGTTTAGACTCACTTGAACTCGGGTCAAGAACAGGGCGGGTAGATTCTTTAGTTCTTGATCGAAAGCAAGGACAAAGGTAACTGCAACATAGAAGGAACATTCCTGATACAGACACAGTAATAGTCTTTGGGGCTGAGAAAGAACTGTGATCATGGTTTTCTTCTCTTGAATGAACTTTCTGACTAAGTGAGGATTCATTTGTTCCCAGCTCACGCAGAAGTTTTCTCCCTGCCCTTTGAGGCAATTCCACTGCAAATTAAAGTAACATTTAAATAAAATTTCATGAATAACACTTTCCAGATTAATAATTGTACAGAAGTGATGAAACTTAAGCAACAGAACCCAAAGCAAACTTCACTCAAAAATCTTAATTGATTGGACAAATTGCTAAATTTTGGTTCTTATATCAAATCCATAAGACCTTCCAATTCAAGATTATTGAAAGGGCATACCTGAGTAAAGGTCCAAACCACAGCAATTCCTTCCAAGCCCTCTCCATTCCTCCAGATCCAAATCGAAGAAACATCCATTGGCGTGGTATAATTCAAGGGATTTGCAGAAAGAAACCTTGTTTACTTCATTCCCGTTAATGTGAAACAACTCACGATCTAAGGATTTCGAATAGGAGAGCCGATCAGCTCCACAAACCCTTAATTGAATCACTGATCCGGAGACAAAATTGCTCGGCAACTCTACCAACATCAACAGACCCAATATTACCAAAGCCATTCTCAAAGGACTTAAGCACCCAAATTCCATATTTGAGAACTGAAAAATAGCAGAACCATATCCCTATTTACCGGAATTCCCGCAGAAAGGAGCCAAAATGGACACAGGTCGAACTAATTGTAAGAGCAATCAACGATTACCTTCACATAATTCAACCAAAATTTTCAATACCCACTTCACCAAATTGACAAAGGAAAGAATCCCAGCTGGCAGAAGAACTAAAATTCTAACAACTACTATCTAAAAGTATAATTCAAGACCACAAGTTAAGAAAAAACATGTGAAATCGCCCATAAAAATTCTATGATACCCAGTACACCAAATCGAGAAAAAACCCAGAAATCCATAGAGCTAAAACTCCAATTCCAACCGTCATCCAACTCAAGGACTCTCAAAATGCAAGTTTTCTCGAACCCAAAACAGGAAAAACAGAGAAGTCCAAACTGGCCGAAACAAATCCAAAATCTTAAATGACAGAGAGAGAACTGAAATTGTTACGGAAATCTGGTCTGTACGGACGGAGCTGATGAGAGGGGGGGGGGGGGGGGAATGAGTTGAGGTTGGAGAGGCATCGAGACGGATATAGCTTGGAGGGTTTTGTTTAAGAACCTTCAAAGAAGTCAGGGAAAGACCGGCCAAGACGCTGGGCTGATGTTTCCCCTTGCCGTCTATTACGTGTGAAAAAAGCAAAACGTTGCATATAATTGACCGTTGTAGAATGGAAGACTTGAACAGAGCCAGCCTAATTTTTGCCAAAAAAAAATAAGGAAGAAGAAACAGAAGAATAAAGCCCAATGTCATCTCCCTTGACTCAAAATTTGGCACCTAGCCAAAAGAACATGACTAAGAACGCACACCCTTGCTGTCAACAGTAATAGGAATCTTATCTAAATATTAAGTGTACGGAAAAGCAGGTTGGGAGTTCTGGTTTAATCATAAACAAAATAGGAAGAGATTAAAAAAAATGTTATTCATGGGAACTTCAGCCAAGTGGAAATGAGTAGGTGTTTTTGGAGTGCTGTGTTATAGGATTAATAACATTGAAATTTAGGCTTAATAAAATTTAAATTGAATAAAAAATTATAAAACGACTATAAATGAGTATGTTTTAACGAAGGCTCGACGGTCAATAATAGATATATAAAATGAGTCTAGTTGAGATAAGGGTGTTGATGTAAATGAACAACAATAAGACTAGAATAGATAGAGCCCCAAAGTCCAAATAAATGGAGCGAAATAGTGAAATACATGAGTGCTTATAATTTAATGGTAATTATGATCCTAAATGGAGTGGAATTATGGAAGATGATTGGGATAAGGCTTTGTTGAGATGAATTGAATGTTTTAGGATTTAGGATAAGTCTATGTTGAGTTGAATTGAATGTTTTAGTTGGCTGGTGAAGTTGTGGGTGACTTACTCAAAAGACGTCCATCAATCACGTGTTTTTTTTAAGTGGTAATTTTATTGACCAGTAGAAACTACAGGTGTCAATAAGCCAAGCTGAGCCAAGCTTTTCCCAGCTCGGCCCGAACTCATCACAGGAAGGCTAGGCCCAGGCTCAGCTTTCAAAAAAACACAGGCCCAATGGCCTGATGGCTCATTATTTCTATTTGTCTTATTTGAACATTGCTATTGTCACAATATCTATAGCAAGCCAAACTTTTAACAAACTGAGTTTAGTGAAGCCTGGCTCCGGGTCACTTAAAAAACAAGCTTAAATCAAGGCTTGACTCAGCTCAGCTCTGTTAACTTAAAACAAGGCTCAGGCGCCACTTATGATGAGCCGAATCAAGCTAACTCGGCTTATTAATAGCCCTTCAAAACAAGAACAAAACAGGATTCATGGGGAAGGAATCTTTAGTTAAGACCGTCTAATTGTCTTATCTGATTTTTTGTCTACTAATTTAAATATTCATCATTCATCAATGTTTTTAGTTGATCACATGTCAGCATTGTCTAGACAGCGAACTCGTCATGGTACGGCCCATCCAAAGGATTGGCATGAAACCTAAATGGTTTGGATTGTGAGCATATGTTCCAAATCTACAGAGTTCAAGGATTAGAAGTCCTATAAGGCCCTGTCTGGTTGCCATGAATTGCATAGAAAAGAAAAGAAAGGAATAGAAAAAAAAAAAAAATCCCACATTAAAAGAAAAGAAAATAATCAGAAAAAATACATGACAAAACCAGTTTTTCATTGCAACCAGATAACTTAAACATGATTTCATGAGAAAATTTTGTAATGAGAAAACCTTTTCATGGCAACCAGACTGGGCCTGGGTATTTAAAGAAAAGAAAAAAAAACAGCATAATTCCTAATATAAGTCAATTCTAGTCAAAATGTCTCACTCCATTAATTACATGTGCGTATTGACCTAGAATTCAACCTCGATGTGCCACACACACAGGGGATCTTAAAGGAAAAACATGTCCATCAGAAGCATTGTAATCATCTGAAACATGAGACGGTCCATTAATGAGTTATTTGGTAGAGCCACTCGGCCCTGTTAACCATGGATAGATGAGTAAAGAAAACGACCAGACTGTTATCAGACGGGATTGAACACGTGATCTCTCTCCTATTGATGCAATGTCACAACCACCCAAGAAAGGAGGCATTGGCATGCCACAAAATTCATTCAAGTCAGTTGGACCATTTGGTTGAAATAATCACATTGCCTTTTATTCTCGTAGGTGGGCTTATGGGTTGGACGTCCCTGAATCAAAGAGCTCGTGTAGTTTTTTTGAAAGAAAAAGCCACAGCTTGGTAGGTCTGATGTTTACTAATATCCCATCTTCTCTTTCGTATAAATTAGGGATTAGTGATGGTAATGGGGCACATTACATAGTTGATGTCTTAGTAACTGCAATTAAGTTGGAATTAAACACAACTATTTTTCACAGTTACACTAGCCCACCTCCCAACAACTTGAAAGCGCTTTCGCCCAGCACATCCAAACACGGCCTAAGAGGGGATGAAAAAACCCTTCCCCATTAATAGACCTTTGAATTAAAGCGTCCATCACTTCAATGATTAATACATGAGACAGGGAGAGCTTGAATGCTAACAACACAAACCTAGTCATACGATGTAATGTTTTGATCATATATACCGAGAAACAGAAGGTGGTCCCTGTGCTTTAAAAGCTATGCAAGTATATTTAATTCTGGATTGGATCCAAAACACTTCAGCATCTCTGACGTGTTGACACTTATTATATGGTAACAGGATCTGACAAACATATAGAGAAACATTAGGTGGTCCCGGGATTACAAAAGCTATGCAAGTATATTTAAGCAGAGAATGATTGTCTGTGTTGGCACAGGCCCTGTAATGCCATTGATTGACATGTGATGTGTTTTTTTTTTTAGGCAGATGCTATATCTTTTATTTTCATTCCAAAAATAAAGAAGGAAAAATCAATACCCATCTTCGATCTTTAAATTATTTAAATGGTGCTGGGTTTTGGCATAGCAATGTTTTGGGTGGAACCCATTCAATACTAGTAAACGGTCCCGTAAATATAATGAAACTTAATGTGTTCATGGTTGGAATCAGCCTAAGACTCTGAATGGAGAGATATCAGGCCAGTATTAACCAACACGATACCTGAAAAGGATGTTTTGATAAATATATATGAACTTGTTAACGTTATCAACTACAACACTACTATCCTTTAAGCTTTGCATATTAATCGGGAAAAAAATCGGTGCAAATGGTGTAAACGTTGCCAAGGTGTGGACACATCAGCACCAAAAAATGATAAGCACGACCCAAAAAGTGTAAATCACTTTTTGGTGCGGATGTGTCAGCCCCCTGGTGCCGTTTCCACCTGTTTGCACGAAATTCATTTGTACCTAATCCCAGCATTGTGTCATGCATTGATTGGTAATGACATGCTTTGTCTCTAATCAAATTGCAGATGATATTCAACCCAAGGTGTTCCTGGTTTTATTTATTTATGTTTTATTTTGGTAGAATGAGATGCTCACAGTTGAATAAAGATTTTCAGATGCATACCATTTTAAATTGGGGAAATTACTTATATGGGGTACTTACGATGGCCCAAAATTTTGCTTAGACGTCAATACAATCAGGTGGAAATTTTGATTATTTTCATATCCTTATACCTTCTTTGGTTCTGCCCTTATCCCACGCTGTTCGTTTGGCTTTATTTGTAAACTATCACCAGATGCTAGCTTAAACGCAGGGCTACTACCATCACATTCAAATATGGAAAAAGCTCCCTTAGGATCTTCTCCCATCTCTGTACCTAAGTTGGTTTGGAAATCTTTTTGAGCTGATTCTGATTAAGGACCATGGTGACAACCATGCAAGAGCAAGAGTTTGAATTAAAGGACACTTCTGGTCAATGGAGTGCGAATCATCATCAGCTGGGCTTAAAAGGCATCGGGCCCTTAACAATCCAGCATGGTTCTTCATAAAGGGTATTTTCGTTTATACACAGGAATATTTATCTACCCACCATTAGCAATGAACAATGCAGCAGGGCAGCTGCGCATTTTTTCAGACAGCTTTGGCAGACTTCGAATCATGCATTTATAGAGAAAGTTTGATGATTATAAGATGCTTTTCCTCTCATGTTGAAAATAGAAGGCATTAAATGCTTTTCCAGTTTGATGTTTTCAATATGTGTTTTTCAAATTTTTAAACAACCATGTCTTTGTTTTGTCCCGTTAGTAAGGGAAAACCAATGCACTTCATAAGAATAAGCTCTCCCACTACATCTTGTGTATTTTGAGTCATTTCTTTTTTGCTGACTATTACAGTGAATACACAGGCAAGGGTCTAGGCATTTGAAGTGCACTTTACACTTTACAACCAGTATTTATTTTTCAATGGTCTAGACAAGACCTTGGATTGATCGAGAAGAAAATGAATCGTAAAAGAAACCAAGGCTGCGAGTGAACTACACCGCGAAAAAAGTGTATCACGAAGGATATTAACTGTGAACGGATGGGCCTTGATGATGGCTTACCACAAAGGAAGGTGCATCACGAAGAAGATGTACCGCAAAGAAAGAGTCATTGTGAAGGAGGCCCGTCCTGGTCTATAATCACGAATGAACTTGAATCATGAAGGAAGCCCATCATGGCTTAGCACCCCAAAGGAGTTTTCTCATGAAGGGGTCTTGACCTATGAAGGAGATGGTTTGCGAAGGGACTTAACCTGCGAATGATTAGGCTTCCTCGCGATAGGCTCAGATTGATTGATGTCCACTAGAAAATGAACACATAAAGGGTCTTGTGAGAGTGGTTGGAAACCCACTATAAAACCCAAGATGGACTGGAAACCTATTAATTCGGTAGAAAAAGAAAAGCAAGAAAGGAGCTGGAAAAGAGAAGGTAAGAAAAGAAGAGAAAGAAGAATAAAAGAAGGTTCATGTGGCTGTGGGGGTCTGCCATGAATGGCGACCAAATTTTCTCTATTTTTTCTTTTTCTATCCCTATACCTTAAGTCTAAAAAGGGTTAGGCTTGAGTCTTTGAACTCAAATCCTTCATAAAATCAGTGGTTCCTTAGAGAACAAACATTGTGGTGGAGGTGTAAACCTTGTCTTTGTGACTTGGTTTTGACATATGATGTTCACCTCTTTAAGGGGAAACTTTGCCAAAATTTTGTTAAAACTTAGACAAGTTTTTTGTGGTTTGTTTGGGGCATACCCGACTATTAAGGGAAATAAGTTGTATGGGAGGTATCGTAGTCTCTCTGGGGAGTGCACCTTGTTGAGAGATAGGACATGGTCCAAGTTTGGTTGTATCTCAGGGTTAACTTGGCTCACAGTCCCTTGCACATTAAGTAGAAGGCCTTGACTATCCATAATAAACATGATAACGACACCTCTATGACTCAGATTAGTCTGGTAGAGCTACATTTAGCTTGATTACCCTAGAAATAGGGTATATAGGCAGCTCGAGGACGAGAAGACCTATAACACAGCTTAAACCTAAAGACCCTAAAATCCACTTTATTATGTTATTGATTTTACTAAATTCGGCAGCTTTTTCAGATGATATGACATATAGGATCCAGCATCTCATTCATCTATATTTATCTCTACAAATCCTCTAAGGGTTTAACAATACCAGACACTAGTCACTCCATTCTTCATTCGAATCTAAGAAACCCAAAAAATAAGGATTATAATATAACCTCACTTGTAAATATATATAGATTCAAAAATTCATCCCTTTCAAACTCATGTAACCAATTTGATATTTTAAAAATTGATTTATTCAATTTATAGATCCAAAGAGATGAAGGATGATGATTGGCAAAATATAGATATAAGAGTAGTTAGTACAATTCGTCTCTGTCTTGCGGATAATGTACTGGTTAACGTTATTGATGAAAATTTGATACAAGTTTTGTCAGAAAAGTTAGAGAAACTCTACATTGGAAAGAGTTTCACCAATAAACTATATCTGAAGTAACAATTGTATGAGCTAAAGATGACAGAATGTGAGAATTTATTGGAACACTATAACGAGTTCAACAAACTCTTAGATCAGCTACACAAAGTTAATGTTAAGGTGGAGGAAGAAGACAATGCTTTTTTGTTTTTTATATTGCTTCTTGATTCTTACGACAAGTTGGTGACAATGTTACTGTTTAGAAAATATATAGTATGATTAGATGATATCACGGCATCGTTCCCATTTAATGAGAGTAGGAGGAGACATAATCTTGAAGGAAGTCATGATTTTGGGTTGATTGGTCATGTAGAAAATTATAAAGGAAGGTCATCAGTGAGGGGATTTGGGAATATCAGATCTAGGTCCAAGTTCATAGGAAATGATAAGGTACAGTGTTTTCATTATAAGGAATATTGTTCACAACCTATTGACAAAAAAAAGTGATAGTCCTAATACAATGTTAGCAGAATAATAAGAGGAATACATTAAAGATGTTCTCACAATCTTCAAAGGTATAGACATTTTTTCTAATGATGAAGAAATATTAGATTCAGGTTGTCGTATTCACATATAATTCAAGAAAAAATATTTTGATATGTTTCTAGGGAAAATGATAAGTGTTGTTTCTTTGGCTAATAGGTCCACTTTTAACATCATGGGTGTTGAGATGGTGAATATTAAGATGTTTAATGGAGTGGTTCGTGTTGGTGTGGTATATGTTCCAAAGATGTGGAAGAATCTAATATCACTAGGCTAGTTGGATTCCATAAGTTGTATATATTCAGTTATAGGTGGAGCCATGAAAATTATACAATTATTTGGTCCTAATGAAAGGAGAAAAGTGTGATGGTTTGTATCATTTAATAATGAATACGATAATTAATGTTGTTTATTTAATTTTGACAGATAGTTGGAATCGAGTGCATAGAATAATAAGCGTTTGTACAAGGTCTCTTTCACAGTTGGAGGCAGACATAGGTGTGACAGGTTTCTAGGTGATAGATGATGGTGAGGTAGATTCTATCATTAGAGTTGGCAGATTGAGGTCCCTCTCTAGAGTTAAATAGACGAGTCGATTTAGAGCAACTACACAATGTGCATTGGCTATGTTATGATTGAGTCAAATAGTGTTAGGACCAAATTGACTCTATCGTATGTATAATGGTGATTCTTCAAGGCCAATGGTTGTTTGTAGTGATAGCAAATAGGTTATGATTTAGGTTTGAGGTTGAGGTACGTTCCATATATACATGATGCAGAGTTCACTAAGAAGGACGAGTATAGGTTTTTTCCAAGGTGATTCCAAAATGTGAGCCAAGATGAAGTGTGGTGCATATGTCATAAGCTCTATGCCTTAACAAAGATATTGGTGGAGGAAACTTCAACAAGAAATCTTCAAGGGCAAAAAGTAAAGCTAAGTTAGAGATTTGTTAGGTTTGTCTTTATTTACAACAACCGTTAGATTGTGGGGATTAGTTTGGAGTTAAAACTCCTTTTGTAAGGTGGAGTTGTGAGTGAGAGTAGGAGAAGAAAAAACCTAATATAAAAACCCTAATAAAATTAAGGTAAAAATGAAAAAGAGGAGCAACATTAAAGGGAGTTTTTTGGGGCTGGGTTTTCTTTAAGGGGTTGAGAGAGAGAGAGAGAGAGAGAGAGAGAGAGAGAGAGTAAAAGGGGAAATGGTGTGGGTTTTTGGGTTTTATAAAACACTTCTTTGTATGGATTTCACATTCTCATAGTGGAGAATGATTTGATTTTCTCCCTTGGGTGTAAACACATTGCTGAACTATGTAAAAATCCTTGTATTGTGATTTTTGATTTCCTTTTTGTTGATTTATTTTTTATTGCATAGATTGTGAGTGGTTGAGATCCTTATCCAATTACGTAGAATTTTAGGGATGTTTCTGCTATATCAACACTATCTGCTCTAGAGTTGTGATGGATATGAATGCAATGGAAAAAAGGAGCAAGTTAAACTTCAGTATCCTCATTATGGATAATTTTTAGGGCTGTCAATTGGGTTGGGTTATGCCGGGTAGAGGTCTGTCCAAACTCAGCCCACAATGTTTTACCCCAGTCCAAACTCAGTCCAAATAAGACTTCAGGCCTAAAAATTTGGTTCAAACTCAGCTAATTTTAAAACAAAGGGCTTTAGGCCAAGTTTGAGATGCCCAAATTAAAACTCTTTTATTAATTTTTGGGTTGATTTTATGTCCATAATTGCCCTTAAATACAATATTATGAGTTTCTTTTTTTTAAACTGTTGACACTTGAACTATTTGATAATAATAAATTTGTTAAAAATATATGGAACCAAAAAGAATAAAAATAAAAAATATATATAACTAATATCACCATATAAATAATATTATTATTTGCCAACTAGTTCAAACCTGGCTAGGCTGGGCCTCGGGCTGAACTTGAGTCAGACCAAACTCGGCCCAAATAAAACTTCGGGCCTAAAGGTGAACCCAAACTCAGCCCAGCCCGAAGTTAAGTTGGTCCAACCCGATTATTTTTCGGGCCAGACATGTCAGGCTTCGGGCTAGCCCAACTCAATTGACAGCCTCAGTGATTTTGTTAGTTACGAAATAACTGGACACAAGTGTGTATAATATACCTCCTTTTATCTAAAAACAACTATTTTAAAATTTTACCCCTAGAGAATAAAGGGTTGTCAAATGGAATAAAAAGAAATAAAATGCATATTTCATATTCAAAAAATTGTATCACCCACCCATTTTATTCCATTTGACATCCTATGGTGTCCTGGAC
>JAOXJP010244097.1:0-22836 GCA_025762735.1 Platanus orientalis | reverse complement strand
GAATCTACCCTACATCACTCTCACACTCAGAAGTACTTGACTACCAAGATTAGCACACACAACAAACCTCTAGAACTACATACAATTTGATCCTGACAAAACCCTAAGAACACATGAACCATAAGATCGGGTATGTAGGCAGCTCTAGACTATGTCTCAGGTCTAACTGTAATGATCACCCCATGGGGGTGGTCCAAGACCAATAACTGTACATTTAACAAGCATGGACTTTAGCATAATTCAAAACATGATGAATGAGAGAAGCTGCCGTAAAAAGGCGGGTATTTGGGGGTGCATAACACCTTCCTCAAATGCAACTAAACAACTTACCCTTTATCTTAGGAATGTAGACTAGTATTAGGAGTTAAATCCCTAGACCTTTAGATCTAGACTTCTCTCCACCTAGAGAGGAGAACCAATGTCCAACTCCTTTGGTTAACCTTGAGTTGGTGGTGACTCCAAGTAAAGCCTAACCCTCCTATAAAAGGGTTAGTGACCTTTCATGCACCGGCATCACATGCCGAAGAGTGGGCCCAGAAACCACCGGTGGCCGGGGGAATCCAAACCCCTCCTAAATGCCAATGTCCACAAATAGAGTGGTAGATTAGGCATGGCATGAGCACATTGCATATCTTAGTCATGTCTGTAATCATCAAGTGATTGGTCTCTAAGAAGGAAGACAAGCTCCAAACATTTGAAGCCAAGGTTTGAAGACTTGAAGATCCGAGGTTCATCAAGCTCAAGAAAGGTTTGTAAAGATATATAATATGATAGACATAGGCTAAAAAGAACAAAAGTGCTTTACATGACCTTATGGACTAACCCATGTCACCTGCATAGGTTCCCAAGTGAGTGAGAGTAGGTTTAAGGCATAATGGCAAAAAAATAGGAAAATTGGATCGATTCAAAGGGTGTCAAATCAATCCGCACTAGGCGGATAGATCCGCTACTTACCGAATTGATCCAGGAAGGATCGGGTGTCTCAGACTGAGACACAAGATCAATCCAGGGAAGCCGGATCGATCCGTGAAGAATTTCAAAAAAATATATATAAGATCAATGTCTTTGATTTTTTGTTCATTGGGGTAGATGCCATATCAAGGGTGCACGACTATGCTCGTCCCCTATAAATATGAAGGAAGCTTAAATAAGCTCTATAACACACATAAGAACACACCAAAAAAAACAAGAGAAGAAATCTTGAGAGAGAGCAAGGCATTCAATCATTCCAACTACCAAGTTCACTCCATTAATGAGCAACTGTTGAAGATCAATAAGCCATTTAAGTACTTTCCTAGCACTCTACTTTTGAAGAACAAGAAGAGGGAAGTAAGGTGAAGGGTTTACTCCCAAGTAAACCCTTGTGAGAAGCTCCAAGAAGCAAAGAGGCACTCTTGTAAGCTTGGTAGCACACATTGGCACACTAGCTCGACAAAGAAGTACCCACCTTCATGTGAAACAAGCAATACATAAGCCTAGTGAGGTAACTTGTATTGATTTCATTTTATATTGAGACTTTAGCACTTGCCGAAAATGCCAGGTGTAGACCATAGCACTACTGCCAGAGACACCGGGATAGACCGCTCCCGTTGCAGACACAGGGAGTAGAGCTTGCATTTGCAAGTAGATAGGTTTTAGAATTTTAACCTTGATTGTAATGCAATTCAATCTTAATAAAATTTAGTAGCTCAGTAGTGAACTTTGAAAGTGGATGTAGGCCCGAGTGCCAAACCACTGTGAATATTATGTTGTGTGTTTGCTTGTGGCGTGAACTGTTTCTTCTCTCTATCTTTACATGGCATGTTTATCATTCTATATATGATCCTTCAAATTTACAATTGAGTAGGAACTTAAAAGTAATTAAAAGCTCAAAATTACAAATTTTTATTGCATTGCACTTAGAATTATAATAATTGAAGCATATTTCTAAGTGTATTGAATTCCAAAAATTATTACAACATCTAAAATTGGAATTTTGATTGGGGGTAAATTAAATTTTTTTTATATATATCCTATTCACCCCCCTCTAGGATAAAATCAGACTTTTAGGCTTGACCTTGCTACATTCTGAGTCTGGGAGAATTTTTTAGGGCATTCTGCGTGTCAAATATAGACAAAAAGTGCTTTGTCTTGGCTTGAATAGAAATGATGGTTATGAATATAGGGTATTTGTAATCCAGTGAAACTTTGATAGCCTATAGAACCTGGATTTACTGTGGGATAGCCATTAATAGATTGAATTTCTGAATTTGGGTGAACTATCAGGAGTTAGTTGAGCACCTGATTTGTTGCTCCTTTTGGAGTATTTGAGGGAATATAAACAAATAAGTCTTGTGAAAGCTCACGTTCCTTAGACACTTTTTCAAAGTCCTTGCAATTTTAGAGAGATGGACACTGATTGATCTTGATTTGGAGGTTCAGAGAACATTCTGGCTCCATATGGGCAAAATATAGCTAAATAGCTTTTTGACACCTTGGGAAAGATTTGAGATTTCACAGAGGTTCAAGATTTCAAAATTCCTTTCTCATACTTGAAGATTTGAAGGTAAGGTCGAGGCCGAGATACAACAATTGACCATTATGGATTCGGAGATCGGATGAATTCTTGAGAGCTTTTTCAAGGGTCATTTCTTGGTCAGGGTCTTCATAAGTTAAAAAATTGGTTGTTTCCCTTCTCAAGCAGTATTTATTCTATGACGGGTTTCTTAGAATTGAGAGAAGTAGGGATGTATAGGATCTAATTTTACACTAATTAGGTGACGGGAGAAGCTTCGGGGATCTTTTGAGGGTCCAAGGGTAAATTCTTGGAAGTAAAAAGGGTAAAATGATAATTTTTCGCCTGCGGGTCAAAAAATGTGAAAATGAGGATTCTTTGCCTATGATGCTTTATGACAAGAAAGCTTATATAGGTGAAAGACATTCAGTGATTTGAGTGGTAGATAATGAGTTTTGGGCTTTTGAAAGCAAAAGGGTAAAATGATAATTGTTCCACCAGTGATGCTTTACTGAGGGAAGACTTATAGAGGTGAAAAAAAAAATGTAGATAACATGAATGGAGCTCTTAAATGTGGACCCTCAAAGTCCTGTTGATGCTTTTGTGAGAGATTAGGGTCTTATTTAAAATGGTGCATTTGGACTATAATAGGGTGCTTTGATTAGTTCATTTGCTAGTGAAATATCTGAAGAGACTTCTTTAGGAATGCCTAACATCCTATAGTCTAGGTTTGCTCTTCCTAAACCAAGGGTGCTTAGAGTTTTGATGCCTAAGTACTACTTTAATGCTCTTCATTCTATTAGATGACCCAAGTCAAAATTTAGGTGTTGACAGGTGGCGTACCATGAAGTATATGCTCATAGGACAGTATGATGAGCCTCCCATATGGGAGATATTCCTTGGGATGTTTAGAGATTACTATCTTTCACCTAGTGTTCGGGAAGAGTAGGAATTGAAATTTCTTGAGTTAGTGCAAGGCAACATGATCATGTTGCAATACAAGGCGAAATTCATGGAGTTAGCCTACTTTGCTCCACAGATTATTACGGATGATGCTATAAAAAGGTTACAAATTTCAGCTTAGCCTTAAGCCTAATATCCGTTCTTGTATGTCCATGCTGAGATTGAAGACTTTTATAGAAGTGGTTGAGATTGCCCATATAGCAAAGAGGGAGAGTGATGAGCTCTAGATGATCCGTGACCGAGGGAAAGACCATTTCAACCTAATGCTTGTAAAGATCCTATTGCTCCAACACTTGCCTAGAGAAGGCCAACTGAACATGGAGTTGTTGAGTAGTGTAGGAGATGTGGAAAGAGGCATGGTGGTACATGCTATTAGAAGACTGATGCTTGTTTTGACTGTGGACAAACTAGCCATTTATTTTGTGATTGTCCTACTAAGAAGAACACCTTAGCCACAAAACCAGTTGATGATCAGCAGCATCCAAAGGTTAAAGCCCGTGTTTATGCCGTCACTAAGAGAGATGTGAGGCATCCAAGGCCATTCCCTTAGGTACTATTCCATTGTTTTCTCACATTGCACATGTCCTTATAAACCCTAGATTTATACATTCGTTCATATCATATGCATATGCCAAACATGCTAGTTCTTTACCTATGATTTTAGACTATGTGCTACACATATCTACTCCTCTTGGAAAGTCCTTATTGGAAGATTTAATCATTAAGTCTTGTAGAGGATTTTAGACTATGTTGTACACATATCTACTATGTCCTACTTGACATGGAGGATTTTGATGTAATCTTAGGAATGGATTGGTTAGCCACATATCATGCTATAGTCCATTACTATTCCAAGGAATTTGTATTCCACATACCAGGATTGGTAGAATTCTCATTTCAGGGAGTCAAGAAAGATTCTTTCTCATGTTTAATTTCAGCCATTCAAGCCAGGAAGCTTCTCTGAAGGGGTTGGCAAGGCTACTTGGCCTATGTGTTTAGTGACCAAATCATACAGACTAAAGTGGAAGATGTTCCTACCATTCGGGATTTTGTTGATATCTTTCCAGAAGATCTTTTAGGATTGTCACCTGATAAAGAAGCGGAGTTTGTCATTGACTTAGTTCCAGGAACCACGCCAATTTCCATCGCTCCTTACTATATGACACTGGTGGAGTTGAAGGAATTAAAGTTACAACTTTAAGAGTTGCTTGACATAGGATTCATTCACCTCAGTGTATCTCCATGGGGTGCACCAGTCCTTTGATGGATCAATGAGGTTGTGCATTAACTACCTATAGTTGAATCAAGTCATTATAAAGGAAAACTATCCACTAACCCAAATTGATGACTTGTTTAACCAGCTACAAGGTGCAACCATGTTTTTGAAGATTGATTTGAGTTTTAATTATCACCAATTGAAGGTCGGGAAAGAGGACATTCCAAAGACTACTTATCTTACCCACTGTGGACATTATGAGTTTTTACTAATGTCTTTTGGGTTGACTAATGCTCCAGCTGCCTTTATAGATTTGATGGACCAATTTGATATCATCTTCATTGATGACATCCTTGTATACTCCAAGAGCATGGAAGAACGTGAGTCACACTTAAGGATTGTATTACAGACATTAAAAGATCATAATTTGTTCGTCAAATTCAACAAATGCGAGTTTTGGTTACACCGAGTTGCATTCTTGGACCATGTTATTTCCAAGGATGGGATTTGTGTTGACCTGAAGAAGATTGAATCAATTATAGATTGGCCTAGACCAACCAATTTAACTGAGATCCGTAGTTTCTTAGGTTTTGATGGATACTACCAAAGACTCATAAAAGGTTTCTCTAAGATTGTAGGATCGTTGACCAAGCTAAGTCATAAATATGCAAAGTTTGAGTGGAATGATGACTGTGAAAAGAGCTTTCAAGAACTAAAGAATTGACTTGTGTCTGCTCTAGTCCTTACACTACCATCTAGCATTTGTGGTTTTATTGTGTGTAGCGATGCTTCATGAAAGGGCCTAGGTTGCATACTTATGTAGAATGAGAAAGTAATTGCGTATGCATCGAGATAGCTCAAGCCACATGAACTAAACTATCCCACTCATGACTTGGAGTTGGAAACAGTGGATTTTGCATTAAAGATTTGGAGACACTATTTGTAAGGTGAGACTTGCGAGGTATTCATAGATCATAAGAGTCTCAAGTACATATTTACTCAGAAAAAGTTGAATTTGAGATAAAGAAGATGGATGAAACTAATCAAGAACTATGATTGCACAATTAACTACCATCCAGGAAATGCTAATGTAGTAGCTGATGCCTTGTGTAGAATGTCGTCGAGCTCACTTGCTTGCCTTAGAGTTGGGAGGATTGACTTATTCCAAGAATTGAAACACTCGAATGTAAAAATCTAGGTGAATGAGTTGAAAACATTCTGTGCACATTTGAGGGTGCAACCTACCCTTGTCGATCAAGTGAAGATACACCAGAGTAGAGATCCATTACTAATGAAGATTACAAAGGCAGTGAAGAAGGATGACAAAACTGATTTCTTTATACATATTGATGGCACTTTGAGGTTTGGGAATCGTCTATGTATTCCAAATAATGATGAATTGAAAATGATGATTCTTGAAGAAGCTCATAGGGCAGCTTATACAGTTCACCCTAGAAGCACCAAGAGGTATAAAGACTTAAAAGAAACCTACTGGTGGAATAATATAAAGTGGGAGATAGCTGACTTTGTTACCAAGTGTTTGACTTGTCAGCAAGTTAAGGCCGAACATCAAAAGCCCGCAAGACCACTTAAACCACTTGAAATTCAATAGTGTAAATGGGAACACACCACCATGGATTTTGTATTAGGATTATCCAAGACAAGTAAGGGTAATGACTTTATTTGGATGATCTTCGACTGACTTATGAAGTCTGCACACTTCCTACTTGTTTGGATATCTTACCCACAAGATAGATTAGCCAAGTTATACATTGATGAGATTGTGCAATTTCACGGAGTTCCAACTAGTATTGTTTCCGATCGAGACCCACGGTGTACCTCTCATTTTTGGGGTAGATTGCATGATGTTATGGGTACCAAACTGAAATTCAACACTATTTTCCACCTTTTGACAGATGGGAAATAAAAAAGGACCATATAAACACTTGAAAACATGCTACGAGCCTGCATAATTGACTTCAAGGGAAGTTGGGACAATCATTTCCCATTGGTTGAGTTTGCCTACAATAATAGTTACCAGGAAAGTATGCAAATGGCACCTTTCGAAGCTCTTTATGGAAGAAGATGTCAATTGTTGATTTTTTGGGAAGAAGTTGGGGAGAAGAAAATGCTTGGAACCGAGTTACTCTAAATCACCACAAAGAAGATCCAAATTATCCGTGACCGATTGTGGATTGCCTAAAGTCAACAAAAGAGCTATGCCGACAAGAGAATATGGGAACTTGAATTTGAAGTTGGTGATTAAGTATTTCTTAAGGTTTCTTCATCTAAGGGAGTGACTAGATTCAACAAGAAAGGGAAGTTAGAACCAAGATTCATTGGCCCGTTCGAAGTATTGAAGAAGGTGGGAGAGGTAGCTAATGGTTTGGTTCTACCACCGGAATTAACTTATGTTCATAGGGTATTCCACATGTCAATGTTGCGTAAATACATGTGAGACTCTTCTCATGTGTTGGAATACATTCTGTTAGACATCACCGAGGATCTATCATATGACAAACAGCCCATCATGATCCTCGACTTTAAGGAACAGATACTATGCTCCAAGACTAAACCTTATGTAAAGGTTCATTGGGGCAACCACTCAATTGAGGAAGCTAAATGGGAGGACGAAGTCGACATGAAGACTAAGTACCCACATCTATTCCATGTTCAAGGTATGCAATTAAATTCAAGGATTGAAATTTGATAAGGAGGGAGGATGTAACAACCCACACATGCATCATGTAGTGTAAATAGGGTGAAATTAGTCTATTTGTTAAATAAACTTGACCCGAAAACTTTAGAAGACCTTAGGAAAACCCCGTGGCCTTAGGAATAGGTCCACATGGTAGTGGGGAACTTGGGATGGTTGCCCATAATGATACATAGACCAAGGGAACATTCGAGGGCTTAAAAGACCCAGGTTTTCAAAACTAGGTTACCTCGAGTGCTCGCGAGGACATGCGAGCGCCCGTGAGTACACAATAGCACTGGCGAGGGGGTACCTTAAGCACTTGTAAGGACACGTGAGGTCCCATAGACAAAAGTCCAGAACCATGATTTTGAGTGTCACGTAGTCCAAGTGATGGCGACACCACTCGAGGGCTCAGGCTGTACTGCCTCAAGCGCTCACGAGCTCTCATGAGCACCCGCAAGGGGGTACCTCTAGCACCCATGAGTTATGCCGAGAACTTGCCACTACCCAGATCCAAAAAATAAAAGGGGGATTTCTTCCCCTTGTGATTGGAATCTTTCTAGAAGGGGGTATTCTTATACCATGTTGTTAATGTTGCTATGGTCCTATCTGAAGGGATTAATGGTCTCATTTAAAATCTTCCTTTCACTCGAGATCCTCATGAGTGAGAGATCCCCATTATGGGAAACCTTATAGAGGATCTCCATTTAGCCTTTGTTGTTAGTGAAGATAGGTGTTCCTGCATCTAGTCTCCTTCGTTGGATGGTTTTTTTTCTTCTAAATCTTTCTTCACCATCTTAACTGGTGAAATCTTAATGACTCCTCATGTCCTAGTTCATAATATTTGGAAGTCAGCAACACATCCAAGGGTTAAGGATTTCTATTGGACATCCTTCTTAGATAAACAAAAAACCATGGATGTTTGGTAGAGAAGGAGGCCTTTTATGAATTTATCTCCCTCAATGTACCCCCTTTGTAACACCCCCGCACTACATCATGTATTATAAATAGGTTGAAACTAGTCTATTTGTTAAATGGACTTAATCCAAAAACCTTAAAAGACCTTAGGGAAACCCCATGGCCTTGGTAATAGGTCCACATGGAAGTAGGGAACCTTGGATGATTTCCCATAATCATACATAGATCAAGGGAACACTTGAGGGCCTAAAAGACCCAATTTTTCAAAATTGGGTCACCTCGAGCACTCGTGAGGACATGTGAGCAACTGCGGACAAAAGTATAGAACCTTGATTTTAAGTGTCACATAGGCTAAGTGTTCACAACACCACTTGAAGGCTCGAACTGTACAGCCTCGATCACTCGCGAACTCTCATGAACACTTGCAAGAGGGTACCTCAAGCACCTGCAAGTCGTGACAAGTGCTTGCCACTGCCTAGATCCGAAAAATAAAAGGGGGATTTCTCCCCTTTATGATTGAAATCTTTCTATAAAGGGGTATTTTTGTACACTAATGTCTATTTAAACCATTTTATATCCAAATTAAGTTAGATTACACCTAAGACATGAGAGAGAAAAGAAGAGAGAGGGAATTGGGAGAAAAAGAGCTCACCCATGCAAAGTAAGCTCCAAAACCACATAGATCTTGACTTGTTTAGGTCGAGTTTAGAGAATTAGACCTTAAATTCTGATTCTACTGTAGTTTTTCATTGAATCTATACTATTATTGCAAAGATTGACCATTGAATGAGATTTGATCAGGGCTTTAAAGAAGATAGCAAGTATTCTTGCAAACTAATGTCATTTCATCCTTTGATTCCTATAGATCTTGATGAACTAATGATGAATCCCATTGCTCTAGATTATTGATTTTATTATTGTAAGTGTTTCTTATGTGAGTTGAATGCCATTCTCATCACCTATGCTAAGTTTCCTTTGAAGAATTCATGTTATCCATTGAAATCCTCATGTGAATTTCTATGAATATTGAACTTAAGCATGTTTCGATCTCATGTTGCACCTATCAATAGATTCATGACATTTTCTTTAAAATCCATATGTTAGACATGTAATTGACATGGATCTAAGATCGAATTGATAAGAATATATATGAAATTTCTTATTATGGAACATGATATGATTGATCTAAGTGAATGTTATTGAGTTCTCGTAAGAGATGTGAATCCCTTTGAACTCACATGAAATTGAACATGAGAAAAATGTTCTTGACCGAAATTAAGTATGATTGAACCTTCAATTCTATATTTGGACTATAAAATGTGAACCATATCAATTACTTTGAACAAAATAAACATCTCATGATATGAAAAATCATAAGAATTATGAATTATCTAAACTCACTTGAATTAATGATCATATGTGATCTATATGAATGAAATATGAATAATTTGAATACAGAATGTGAATATATCATGAGTGAAACTCATTGAACCATGAAGACTTTTTTCATATGTCATGAGAACCCTTATTGACTATTAATATCCTTTGATATGTCTCAATTGTTTATTTAAACTTTGAAATGTTATTAAACCTTTGAAGTATTGAACCCTCTTAGGACTTTATTGAATTATTGAAACTTTGAATAGAATTCGATGATCATAACCTCAAGCCTAAAATAAGGGAGGAACTTAACCTTGAGTCTAAACAAGGGAGGGACTTAACCTTGGGTTTAAACAAGGGAGGGACTTAACCTTGGGTTTAAACAAGGGAGGGACCACGCTCTAAGTCTAAGCCCAACAGAATTTTGTATTTTGATAACTTAACCTTGGGTCTAAACAAGGGAGAGACTTAACATTGGGTCTAAGCAAGGGAGAGACCTAATCTTATGTTGAAACAGGGAATAATTTATTTGAACTTTTAACCATTGAACCTTTGAATATTATTTTGGGACCTACCATTGGGTCACTATAATAGAAGTTATTGATTTTGACTCGACTTATGTCTTATCTTCATATTGAAACTATTGAACCTTATTGAACACAGTTCTAGGACCTTTCATTGTGTCACCATAATAGAGAATAATGATCAAATATTTGAAATCTATTAAAAAGTGATATGACTATCGAGTAAGACATTTGATCAAGTCAATATGTAAACGGACCGTGTGATATGAATGTATTGAATCCTGAAGATAAGTGAGCTAACTATTGAAAAGAGATCTAAATATTAATATGAAAAAAAATATAAATTAACTAATTCCAAAAATGAATGATGCAACACTTATTATTACATTATGATACGTACTCCTTATTTGTCCATGACATTGATTATGGTTATGTTGTTTATCCAATTATACCCATGAACTTAAATGCTATTGCTTCCTATATTTTGAGCCTCATATTGCCATCCATGTTTATGTTACATAAGAGAAGCCTATGTGTAAGCCTTGTCTTTATCATTTGGACTTGGTTTGCATTTATACTTGTTGAGCTTGTCAAGCTCACCCCAGCTGACATAGGTTTTGTTGGTATGTGATGGACTGGAGATGCATGGAGATGATTCATGTTATATGGGTTGAGGACTTTATATTTTTAGGACCTTACTACTTTTATTTCAGATGAATGTAATAATGTTTTTACTTTAGATTAGATGTATTAGATTAGTCTATTGTTAGTAGACTTCTTTGGATACTATGTGATTGTGAACACCATTTATATTATGCTCATAATCACTTTACTTTTGAGTAGATAGACTTATGTTTCCACTGCACCTTCGATTTGAATGGTATGGTTTTGATTACATGTTATGAATGATCATACTTCTGCTAAAGGTAAATGTATTAGATCAAGTGTTATAGCTTAATGATGATAAGGCTTATGTGTTGATAAGGCATGAGCAAATGTTTCACGCTTCTATGAGTTATTGAATGTAATGAATTATGATAATATGATATGAATGTATGGTTGCATATGTTATTAAAGGTAACAGATTCATGGATTTAGTGATTCATGAATGGATAACAACTTCGAATCCGGGGTGCATATAAGCAAGATCTAAGTTCAAGGTCGGGGGTGTTACACCCTTTATATGATGAATGTAGAATTAGAAAATCATATCTTCATTCATTGTTCTTGTTCTACTAAACTTTAGAACTTCTTTGAATAGGCTCCATATCTTGATCTTGTAATGCTGGATTCAGTGAAAGCTCCTTTTTACCATTGGGGAAAAGGGATGAAAGGAGCTATGAGTAAAATGTTTCTCAAATATATCCTTCCGGGTGTGGTATGTGGGCTTTGAAAGGAGAGAAAAAGGAGAGTGTTTGAAGATAAAGGAGTGTGTGGGAAATTATTGATTCTATTATTTGTGAGATAAGCTCTTGGGTTCTTATGAAGGAGTTTCAAAATTACAACATGAATGATATGGTTTGGGATTGGGTCTCTTGCATCTCAGGGTATAGTTCGTTCAAGAAGAATCCAGCTCTAGATTGGGACCCTCCAAGCATTGGTAAGGTTAAGGTGAACATTTATGGAGCCTCATTTGGTTATCTAGGCCAGCAACATATGGGTGTGCTATGCAGGATCCTCAAGGCCATATTCTTTTGGTCAAAGGTGTGTTGGTATTTTGTATTGTCAATATCCATTCCAAAACAAAGTGTGTATATGTAGTGGTCATGTAGTAGCACTTTATGTATAATTTGTATATCTTTGTAAATCCAAGTCAAGAGTCTAGGAAAGCATCAATAAAAAGGACTCAAAAGCCATAATGACCACAAGCCAAAAAGACTCAAGTATATGTTGAAGAACCTCAAGAAATATTGCCTATAGTAGGTTTGGATAAATGATAGAACAAATTGAAAAACAATTTATGTAAAATAAAAAAGTAGTGAAAAGAAAAAATGGCTTAACTTAAAATGGCAATAATTTTTTATTCAGATGTCTGCTTGGGGCCTGTAAGTATTCATAATGAGCGGCTCGATGAACTCTTTCTGAAAATGGAAAGATCTCTTATTTGAGATGCTTATAACAACTACTTTATTAACCATTTTAAAAGAGCAGTTGGAGACATTTTTAAATCTCTTTTAAACCTTCATAAATAGGGTATTGAGCCACATTGATAATACAACACCTATGAATAAATATATAGTTAAATCCTTGTAAAAACAAGCCAAAAGAGAGAGCTAAAAAGCTTATGAGGCAAATTTTCTTGGCCAATAACCTTGAGTGATATCCATAAAGTTATACCTCTGCCAAGGTCTTGAGAGAGCTTCCCAAAACTCCTTAGATTTTGGTCGAACATCTTTACTTGTATTTTGGTATTTAACCCCTTACATATGGTTTACTTCTTTGTTTCTTTTGGACTCTTTATAAGATAGTTTAAATGTCATACTTATGTAATAGTTACTTTATATAAGTATGGTTTAGCATTTGGTTTTGGACATAAGGATTTGTTATGATATTTCTATATGGGAACATGCTCTTTTGGGCCCAAAGACCCCTAAATGGGTTAGTCCTTGCAATCTTAAGATACCTTATCGCCGGGTCACATCAATAGGTGAATGGACACTATTTATCTAGAGATTTATTATGTATGATTTTATGACCTCAGAGACCCTTATATGGATTAGCTAGACGTAGCCTTGTAGATCCTTTATGTGGGTTGCCCCTCTTAAGCTCAGAGAACCTTTTATCAATTGGCCTTTATTATCCTCAGGTACCCAATCACTGGATCACATTAATAGGTGAAGATGACCTCAGTAGTCCAATATATATGTGCTTAGTCACCGGGATTTCTAGATGATTTTATCAGGTACATAATCATTAGGTTACATTAATATGTGAAGACGACCCTAATAGTCCAATATATGTATGCCTAGTTACTGGGCTTTATAAATGGTGCTATCAAGTACCCAATCACCGGGTCATATTAATAGGTGAAGACAACCCTAACAGTCCAATATATATATGCCTAGTCACTGAGCTTTATAAATGGTGCTATTAGGTACCCAATCATTGGGTCACATCAATAGGTGAATATGACCCTAATGACCCAATATATGTTCTATGATATGCCATGTCAAAGATCATTACATGGGTTTTAGTTTTGTTTTCCAAAGACCCTTACATGGGTTATATGTTTTGGATTTATCCGAGACCCTTCATGGTTTATGTGCTCACATATATGTTTTGCTGGAGACCCAATATGAGTTTATTTACATTTGGTTTCGGCATTTGATGAAGGCCCTTATGGGTTAACATATGACATATAGTACTTATCATGTGGCTTATAACATGTAGCATACACATGATTTGGTTCAGTTTAGTTCACTTTGTACATTTATATAATTATCTCGAAGCATGTACATACTTAAATCACAATAATGATACATGTTTAGTATATTTGATACACTCATATATCTACTTTGATTCTCTATTCTATCTTGATTCTTTCTATTTGCTACTGTAATCATTTTTGCCCTCATTTGTGTGGCATAAACTACATATCCTTTCAATGAGCCCATCAAGCTTACCCCAATTGACACCCCTTACAGATGATGAGTAGGTTAGTGAACATGTACCATTTGTCACTGCTTGGGACTTGGGTGTGAATGATGAGTCAGACAGTTTGGCCCATGTCTTTATATTCCAGTCTTTAGTTTACATTTTGGATGTGAGTTATATCCCTATTATAGTACTTTGGATGAGCCCTATTTCAACAAGGATTTGTATTTTGTTATGGGCATGTTAAGGCCCCTTTTATTTCAAATCATTAGAGATTTGGATATGATACATTTCTATATTTCCACTGCATTTTGATTCAGTTTACTGTTATTTAATATTCTATTGTGATATGTTTGGTTAAATGGATTGACATCAATAAAAGAAAATAAATCAATTTACATAAAAAGTAGAACAAATTCAAAAAGGGGTGACACACTCCAAACACAAGATCTCTCCAGCATGGATACGGGTTCGAGGCGTGTCACCTAGTGTCGTGGATTCGGGTTTGGGTTCATAGCTTATAGATTTGAGTTGTGACAAACATGGTATCAAATATCTCAAAATATCTTAAATATCTTCCGACATATGTTCATGTCTACTAGGATCGACACAACATATTCTTATACCGATACAAAATATTAAGTACATGATAAAAATTTATTTTTTTATCAACATCGGTGTGTTAAACGAATATTCTTCTTTCACAGTTTATTATTGTCTAATATCAACATTGTGTTGTTATGATAAAAAATTATATGAAAAACGATAAATTTCAAAGAAAGTAAAAGGAAGAAGTGGAAGAAGTTGAAGATAAAAAAAAAAAAAAAAAAGAAAGAGAATTTAATTGTTCCCTTATGCTTATATAGTTAGATTATAATATTTTTATCAACCATTATATATGCATGTATATTTTTAAAGAATATTAAAATATAAGTGTACTAAAATAAGCTATCATTCATAATAAATCTTTTTGTTTCATTGTGCATATGCATATGTAGTTAGATTAGAATATGCTTCATAAGTTTCCATGATTTTTACAATTTTTTTTTGTTAATATTTTCAATATATATGTTATTTTGGCTTGACCGATATTTCTACCAATACCGACATTTTGAACCTTGGTGACAATTTGACTTGTACAAAAAATCCCTAAATTCCGGGTAACTATGTTTGAATATCTTTCTTTTCGTATATCATATGGAGGGAACCATATCACAAGTACCACTTTTACAGTGTAACACTTGTACCACAAGACACAAAGGAGTGGGCCCCCCATGTAAATAATATATGGGCCCCATCCCCTTATGACTTGTACAAGTGTTATACGATACGAGTGGTACAGGGGATATGATTCCCATATGGAGTTGACTAAAGGTTCGTATAACTCTATTCTACGTATGACAAGTAAAAAGTAAGGCTTCTCCATAACGATGTTTTAAGTCACCTTGAGCTCACAAGCATGAAATTAACCATTTATGTTAGTATACAATTCTTTCATTCTCCAAGACAATCTCATTGAGGTATATAAAGAGTTGAGGTTTCTTTTTTAATAATAATTTTTCACAGAAATAAATGAATTCAGATCCATTCTAAGAATCTTAATCTTTTAATTGCGAATATTCTCGTTTTCATCTTTATATGATGGTTTAATTTTTAATTTACACTAGGGAAGAATCCCAGAAGTGCAGGAAAAGGACTTACAAACTTATCTACAGGTGAATTAAGGCATCCCACACAATCTTTACAAACTTTGATCTGGTCGCGCGAACCGACCTCAAACGTACAGCGCTCTCACTTCCCTATAATCATCCGAACCAACACCCAATCCCAATTCAACAGTCGTACGGAAATTTGGACAAATAGACACTTTAATCAACCACGTATCAACGCATTTTGCATGAAACACATGCTTACATCCCGGAAGAATCCGGCAGCACTCCCCTTCACGAAAGCCCTCCAAGCAAACACCGCAATCACTGCTCATCGCATCTTCAACAACCGCCCCGTAATTGAAGAAGGGGAGCTTCTGTAGGTCCTTCGGCGACAACCCATCACCAAATTCCAAATTGTCTTGGATTGAATTGGGGAAAAGACTGAGACGCTGCCGGCGTTGAAGGGCCCCACCGGCGATGCGGATGTGGAGAAGGAAGATGACATCAATCCCAATGAAGGGGAGGAAGAGAGAAATTACCACAACCATGACGAATCCTTGGAGGAAGAAGTATAGTAGTCTAGGATTAGATTTTGTTGTGCCGTGGTGTGACCCCATTGGAGTTGGAGAAGGTAATTTAAAAGCTTTTGTGTTTTTATGCTTATATAACAAAAGCTTTCAAATCTTCGGTAGCAGAGACCACGTGGGTCTTGACAGCCATCTTGATGGATCACTTCGCAAGGACTATTTCCAATTGTTTATAGCGAGATTCGACCCCATACCTTCACAAAGGAAGGACGATGCCTCAGCCATCCAAGCACTGGGTTCATACGAGAAAACTTCATCGTATCAAAGTTGGACTTATATTCTCTGAGTTATCCATGTCATCTACAGCAACGCCTCAAAGGAACGGGGCGATATCCTCTGTGCCGCCCCCTTTTGGGATGCTTGGGAACCAAGACAGAGGTGGGGAATCAATTCACTTTTTGGGGGGTGAAGTGACAACTCCAAAAGTGAATTGATTCCCCCCTTTTGCCTTGGCTCTTGTGTGTGCAGAGGATTTCAGGTCCAAAGGAACCTAATAGCGTGTGGGTTTTACTTCGTCTTGAGTGAATGGAATAAAACATGCTATCTGTCACATCACCTGCAATGACCCTCTTTGTGAGACGTTGTGAGATGAGACACATCGTGGGTATCATTTCACTTTTTGGAGCTGTCACATCACCCCCAAAAAGTGAAATGATACTTCCCCTCTGTCTTGTCTCACGACGTCTCACAATGAGGGTCGGCGCAGGTGATATTCCCCCCACAATGTTTGAGAAGGGACTAAGAATTATGTGTGAACGAATTTCATGAGAATCGTGTAAAATCCAATTGAAAATTGACACGTTAGGAGCCAAGAGGTAGGTCTAACCGTGGTTTCCAAACAACAGTTTATAATTATGAGTCCCACCTGTCTTCACCTCCTCGACAAGAAACCCTAAAACAACAAAAGAGAAAAAAAAAAAAACCCTAACTCGTTCCGTTGTCCTCTTGTTTGAAGCTAGGTGGTCCCTCGTTTACCGTTCGCCGCTTGGAGATAAAGATGAAAGAAACGGTTCTTTAAACTTATTTATTTCTCTGTTTGCCTTTCGGTTTTCGCCATTCACTGGTTAAAGGTAAAGATGAAATAGTTAATTAAGTTCGTACTTAAGCACTACCCCATTACCATTTATGAACCCGTCCCCATATGCAGGCAAAGTATCTGATTCAATTTGGTGTTTAAAAAACTCTCCAAGCTTCCTCTCAAATTGAGGGCCACCCAAATTGAGACAGGCGTATCAAGCGACCCACTCCGCTTCTGACGGAGTGAAAATTTAGGGATCGGCAAGGAGCTGGGGGGAGGTAAGTTAGAATATGCTGGCCCTGCCCAGAGCTCAAAGTATGCTAGGTCATCGCTAAAAGACCTTTCAATATTCGAAGCTTTGATTTTTTATAGGAATTGGGCTGCTTTTCCCACTATTTTTCAAGTGCTTCGCCTCTTTGTGGCAAGTATTAACAGAGGGTGGCGTTTGAGGGGAAAAACCTTCTTTTTTAATTGCTGCAAAACTATTTAAGGATTTGAAAGGGGCAGGCAGAATACCTACTTTAGATTGGAAGGTTTTGCAATTGATCTCCCTGAAGCTTCTGGAAGGAAAAGAACCAAGTCCATCAGAAACATTTGACTTGCTACAACTATGGTATTGATTCCGATGCTGAGCCATAGCAACTAGCGTCTCCATTTGGAAATATCACAAATTTCAGCTAGGAGAGTGAAACTTTCCCTTCAATAGATTCCACTTTCGTGCATTTAGCTTTTTAAAGCACGCTGATTGCTAGTAAGAAAAATGGGGGAAAAAAATGCCTAGATCTCCACTTTCGTGCATTTGAAATGTTGTTGTTTGCTGTGTTGTTTTGTATGTAAATTACTTTATTCTTATCCACAAGACAAAGATAAGCTAGTTCATGATGGAGTGGCTCGTAGGATAGAGTTTCAGTCAACAGACAATGTGTACACCCCGGTAGCACGTTAGAAAGTAAGTTATGATGAAGGCAATGAAGATACCGATCCATTGTTAAATCTAAGGTTTAAGACAGAAGATGAGGTTTATGATTGTTATAAACAATATGCTGAAAAGTTTGGGTTTGCAATTTGAAAGAGTACTTGTAAGAAAGATGGTAATAGGATTGTGAAGAGCAGAAGAATTTGGTGTTCTAGGGCAAGATTTAAAATAGATCGACTAGATGTTAAGGCGAAGTGACTTTGTGAAGATACAAGAACATGTTGCACTGTATATATTTATCTCAAATTAGAAGATGATGGTGTATATACCATTACACGACATCAAGCTAATCATAACCACAAGTTTACGCCTAAGAAATCATTTATCTTTAGGTCACAAAGGCATGTATTTATTGCTCAAGCATATCAAGGTGACCTTGCAGATAGTGTGGAGATAAGACCTAAGGCAACGTATGATCTTATGTGTGCCAAAGCTAGAGGGTCAGCAAATCTTGGGTTCTTGTTAATAGATTAAAAAAATTTTTTACAGTTGAAGCAAATAGGGTCAATGATGGTAGGTGATGCAGGAGGTATATTACAATATCCGGAGAAAATTTTAGCTAATGACCTAGGGTCTATTTACAAAATATAACTTGACCAAGATGACAAAATGGCTAACATTTTCTGGACAGATAAAAAAATGGTGATTGACTACCATGCATTTGGTGATGTGGTATGTTTTGATACAACATTTAGGACAAATGACTATCATCTCCCATTTGCTCCATTTGTTGGAGTTAATCATCATAAACAAATAATTATATTCGGTGTAGCCTTGATGTATGATGAGACGATTCCCTCATTTGAGTTTGTGTTTAAAGCTTTCATTAGTGCAATGTCTGGTAAAACGTCAACAACAATTTTTATGGACCAAGATAAGGCAATGACACATGCAATTTCTATAATTTTGCCAAACACTGATCACCGTATTTGCATATGGCATATGCATCAAAATGCTATAAAGAATCTAAGTCATGTTTATAGCGCTCATAAGTCTTTCCAAGTAGATTTCAACAAATGCATATATGAGTATGAGGAGCAAGTTGAGTTTCTTGATGCATGAGAGAGAATGTTAGAAAAGTATAACCTATGGGACAATAGATGACTCAAAAATATATTTGGTGAAAGAGAAAAGTAGGCTCTAGTGTATGGAAGGAATACTTTTTGTGCAATGATGAAAAACACACATCGAAGTGAATCCTTGAATAGTATAATAAGAACATATCTTGATTGTAGTTATAATCTTCTAAGATTTTTTGAGCACTAGGAAAGGGTGGTGGTGGATAGACGAAAGAAAGAAGGTGAAGCTAAATTTAAAATGACTTAGAGTACTCCAAATTTGAAGTTGAATGTTCGCATTTTGGTTGATGCAAGGAACAAATATACAGGTGAGGTGTTTAAGTTGTTTCAAGTGGAGTATGAAAATGGGATGGACTGCACTACTGTGGTAGAACATATAGAAGGTACCACCACCACTTACAAAATCCATTCACCAATATTGAATAGGGATTACATGGTTACATTTGATTTAGTGCTACATAATGTTGAATGTTGTTGCAAGAAATTTGAATTCAGTGGGATTTTATCTGGTCACGCATTGAGTGTGTTTTATCGAGCTAATTTGACACAAGTAAAAGATTAGTACATATTGAGGAGATGGAGCAAAGATGCTAGAAAATATATTGTAAATAGTTTTGTAGTAGCATCTACAGATGAAATTACTACCCCAACTCGTTACAAGAATTTGATGCATATTAATGTGAGATTGAGTAATATGGTTGCGAAGAACCAAGAAGCATATGAAATGACATTGGATGTGATGAATGATTTAACAAAGAAACTTAAAGAAAGTTGTAATGTTGTATCTCAATGTGAACCACTAAATGACATGGGTGATGAACCAAGAAGTGATTTTGACATCCCTGACATGATAGATGATGGTAGAATACCATGTAGTAATGATAGTACATCAATCCTAAGTCAGATGATGGGTGTTGGATAAAAAGTGGTAGGTTCAAAGGGTGGAAAGAGAAAAAAATGTGCTTTAGAAAAAGCTAGTAAAAAAAAGATTGCAAAGGAAAAAGCACCTGCAGATAGTATAAGTAGACGTCAGTCTACAAATGCACATTTGCCTACTTTGTCTATGAACCAACAAGAACAACACCTTCAGGTAACTTGTATGAAATCGAACATTTGTTTTGTTTATAAGTTATTTATCTTTTATTGTATTCACGTATAATTTATTTATTCATGCATCATTAGTCTTGGGGATGCGACCAGAAATGATAGAGCCTGTAGAGTGTACACTGCTGCCTACCGCTGCCAATAGTGATGGTACATTATGGAAGATAGCAATTTAGTTTATTGAATACTCCTAAATATATTTCAACCAACTATATTGGATAATGTCAACCAAATATAATTTACTTTATTGTGAAATAGGTTTCGCACAGAATGGAAAGACCTCTATGGCGACCCTAAATTGGCTTGGATTTTTGTTATGTTTTTTAAGGAAAAGGTATAACTTAGACTGCCTTTTTTCTAATTTTCTAACCTGAAATTTATTCTTCTAAGTTAACCAATAATATTCAGACGTCATGGTATTGATTGTAGGGTGATGGATTACACAAGGATTTTGTTCACATCTTTGAATCAGCATATTTCTTTGGACAATCTTTTGGGTGACATGTATAGACGAATTTTTTGGAGTGGATGATATAGTGGGGTTATTTGGGAAAAGGTACAAATCCCTTAATTGTTTCTTTTTTTTTTTAAATATATTTTAAGACAAAACTTGGTCTATAAAGTTTATTTTGTAAGACAACATAGTTTTTGACCATGCAATCTTTATCATATAAATCAACCACTAAATGATCTTTGATGATAATGCAACGTGCAAGTATCTTAAATAACTTGGTATCTATTGGTAGTGCCTCAAAAGACATGGAGATATAATTATGAGAACAATTGGAGGCTATTTACAAGTACAAGTCAGGGCTGATCACACCATGAATCTAGGTGACATCAAGGTATTGTCTTGTCTTCCTTTCCTTCAGTATTAAGGCACTTCGGATTTAGTTTCTAAAACCAAATTTAAGGTAACTTGGAAAGAAAACTTTTTCTGATTCCTTGATTTCTGATTGGAGCTAACTGTAGTTCAGGGATTCCCCCACACAGCTTACTATTTCCACCCACTGAAGATGTTGCTGCATTGGAGGCAGACCAGATATGCTTTCATATCTGACTTCACTGTTGGAGGGGAAAGGATGAAGATGGTTTGGAGGATGCTATGGCCTCAACAATCTCAACAATCTCAACAATCTTAAGGATTGAGGGGTGATCACGGGAACAAGTTGTAGAGACTTCTGATGTAGATATTTATTTATGACCTCAAGTAAAGGTCATTGTATCACCTTATTGAGTAAATGATCATACCAGGTCATAGTACTTCTCATGGGAAGTTGAACTGAAAGGAAAATTAGCACAGAGATGTCGTGGGTGAGGATAGCCTCTGCATGGTAGCTGCAGGAAAAATAGAAAATTAGAGAACCACAAATCTCCTAAGAGATACTGGCCTTGCGTATTTCTAACCACAAGGATGATTAGGCAATTTCCAGAGACACTATGGTCTCATGGTCATTTAAATGTTCATAGCAACAAAAATTCTGAAAAAGGCGGAACTGTTCTGTATTTTGGCTAAAACCTATCAGATTTTTTTCTTTTTACAAGGATAATTTCATTAATGAAAAGAAATGGGGCCTGCACGAGAAATACAACCCCAGAAAGGTAGAGAATAGAAGAGAATTATAGACTCCCACAGTCAAACACCTAGTCTTGGTATTGCAGGCTAAAACCTATCAGGATTAACATGGTAAAATGCAAAGAAAACAACCAAAAGATAAATGCACCAGATTATGTGTTTGGAAAGTTTGCCTAGGTCCATAGAATGAGCGATTCAAGTTCCACTAAGTAAGAAACACAAAAGAATTACAGGCCTTTATATTTTTCCATAAAATATAAATATGGACCTCATCATTTGGCAAATGGTAGTCCACCCTATAGATTCTAATACAAGGAAAACTAGAAGACATGATCCCCAACATACAAGGAAATTCTGTAAGTGCCATCCTTTGCAAGATCATCCTATAGAGCATTGGAGCTTCTAAGCATGCTACTATATACCTAATCCACAATAACCCCTGTATGATCCAAAATATTGGTGAGACACCAAGGCCCCGTAGAGTTATCCATAATGCATGAAATGGCAAAAGGAATCGGTTCAACTATAATGCGACTGCCCAAAAATTGTCAAAAGATATTCAAACTAACAAAAGATATTCAAAGTAAGTAGGGCTTCAATTTCATTAATCCTTGATGCCTAACAGACTGAAGAACCTTAGGGATAAAGCTGAATCTAGGCATAGGTGACAACTTGACAGCAGTTAACGACATTCTAACCAACATTGAAGTCAAAGAATTGGATACCATCAAACTCTTTTGAAATTTCCCACCAACTAAAAACTTTGATCTGGATACTTGCAAAAAATTGAGATACGATCCTGGACTTATCATAAAATAATTCTAAGCCAGATAAGGCCAGAGTGAATAATTAGCAAAAGAATCCTTCCCCAACTCCCAAGAGGTCCAACAAATTAGAGCTTTAAACTCTACCAATCTGCTTGGAGAAACCCAAACAACTCAAAAGGGTTTGAGAAATCTCACCGCAGGTCTCTAGCAACAAGCCACCAAATAAAAAGATAGATCTCAGACTCTTCTAACTCCAAGAATAAAAGCACATATTGGAAGGTGGGGGGGGG